>LBNR01000014.1:436037-501982 GCA_001262555.1 Fusarium nygamai | reverse complement strand
ACATATGTGACCTCTGAGTTCCTCCCTGTATAGCGGATCATGCCCTCATCTACAGCGAGATGAGAGCCCGGCTCACAGAGCTGCGTTGTGGCATATTGTATGTGCTCAGACCACGGTTGTGCGCATTGAAAGACCTCAGGGAAGCTCTCATCGTCAGTAAATTTGGTATAATCGAAGGGGCGAAGGTGACGATGAAGGAGTTGAAACCGGTCATATGTCATGAACTTGATGATAGATTGTTCAGGACGTTGCTCCCCCGGCTTAGGAGTCTTCCAATGGTCTTCAATCGCAATTTCCTTATGGATTCCTATATAAATTAGGACCCCAAGCCAGATATATACTTCTGCGGCGCATGTAGGCTTCCAGCTTTGCAGCCGTGACCGGTCCTTTAATTCATGGTTCCGGCTATCAATAACGCCCCTTTCCAGCAAGCTGTTGACCCAGCTGTTGGTATATTGAACCCAGCTGTTGACTAGGGAAAGAGGCACAAAGTGTTGGAAGAGGTGCAGCGGCTCTTGGGGCAGCTGGTTGACCTTAAGATCGCGCCTTTCCATATTGAATGGTTGGAAATTGAACCCTCGGTCTTCTGCGGGAGGAAAGTCGGGTCGCCGGGTGCTATCATACTCATGCTCCCGGCTGCTGTTATCCTCCCTGATGAAGCTTTGGTCGTCATATGCATTGAGGGCCTCGGCAGGTATTGATTGAGAGCTCATTGATAACTTCAGAATGATTTGTATTATGTTTTTGGTGGGAATGATTGATGATGCATCGTCAGGTTCCCCGCATGTACATATCATGTGACAGGGGTGATGTGGGGCGGAATACCTTCTGGAGCCTTAACACAGTCGAGGGGATACCTTTGGAAATATGGTATACCTACTTTCCTAATCTGTTGGCTGCCAAGTCACCGTCGGGGACGAACTCTATTCCCTATTCACTAGCGTCGGTATTGGGCTGGTCTGTTATATCTTGATGCCATCTCTCGTCATGTTCAGCCCATCACGCTCACTTCCAGGCATCGCCTTGTCACTCCTTCAACAAGTCTCTCGTTTTTCACCATGAGAACCTCGTTCTCGTCCATTCTTTTCAGCCTTTGGCTTCTTTGCCTTGGCGTGCTCGCACACGACGAGTCATGCGGCTGCACTGTCAAGTACATTGTCGTTGAGATGCCTAGTCAGACAGTCGCTGCTCAGACCAAGCCTCCGACCATCACTTCTGTGCAAACCAAGCCCACTAATATCCGATCTAAGCCCAACCAGACGACTGTTCGCGCATCTTCAACTTCCGCTCACCACAACACCACGGCCACTTTTCTTCCCAAGCCCCCCGCAAAGGTTGACTTGAGCAACCCCGAGAATGCGGTTCCCAAGAAGAACATCTCCATGTCTTACGGCGATGTTGAGAAGCCCCGCAACCAGACCTTCACTGCGCTCAACACGACTGCTCCTAAGGGAGCCATCGACATGGACCTCGTCATGAACCATCCAGCTGTTGTTCTGGATCACATTGACGCTATTGTCTCGGTCGAGTGTACGGCTGATTCCGTCAAGGTCCAGTTCGGAAAGTCTGCTGCTTTCGAGAAGGCCATTGATACTTGGTCAGACGACGAACCCTTCATCCTCATCACGAACAACATGGGCAATTGCAAGACCGACATCGGCCAAGCTTTCTACCTTGTTGATGGCGTTACTACAGACAAGGGTGATAAGACCATCACTTGCCATGCTGCTGAGCAAGAGTTGGCTGACATTGCTGGTATGTTTCTCGGCAAAAACACAAGACAAGACTAACATCGTCTAGAAACCTGTGAAATGTCGTTCACCTCTATCCCTGCCACCAAATTGACGAAGCGCCTCACGCTCAACCCCAGTCTCTCTCTCAACTTTGGTACTGGTCTTGAGAGAGATACTGTGCTTTTCCAGGAACAGCCATGGGTGACCATCAAGGCTGAGAAGGCAGAGTTCTCTTCCACTGTCTCCTTCTCTGGCCGCGCGAAGTACAATTTCTGGCGCTTTAAGGTACGTGATTCTCAAGTAATTAGGAGCCTGATTCACTAACCTGAGTAGATGGAAGATCTATATTTCGATCTCGATACCCATTTCTCAGCCGACGTTGCTCTAGCCGCCGATGTAGCCGCAGCATGGTCTCGATCTATCCTCTACGACCCTGATACTCTCACATACACCCTCGTCGAAGTTCCTGGTATCCTCTCTCTCGGACCAGGCCTGTCTTTTGCTGTTGGAGTCGATGTTGATACCTCAGCTGCTGTTGCCGTCAGAGCTGGCGCCGGTATTGCTATCCCCGCCGCCAACGTTCACCTCGATTTCCTCGACTCGGGCAAGAATGCTGCTACTGGCTGGGAGCCTCAGTACACTTCATACGCCAACATTACCGAGAGCGTTGAGGTCGGCTTGAACGCGAGTGCATCGCTGACTGTCCAGCTCACCTTCAAGCTTCTCGGCGGCCTGGTCGATCTCAGCAGCGGACTCACAGCGACTCCCGAATTCGTGAACAAGTTCACTCTGGATGCTGCACAGTCGGCCCATGCTTCGAATGATGGTGCTGGAGTGAATCTTTTGGACGCCGAAAAGGTTGCCCCTGCTACGACACCTGGTTCAGAACTTGCTGTCGTAAATGAGCCCAAGGATTGCGGTGTTTCTCTCAAGTCCGACTTCATTTTCGATCTGGAGGGCTTTGCGACGAAGTGGTGGAAGGCTAATCTCTATCACGTTGAGGTCCCCATTACAGATGTTTGCTATAATTTCCAGTAGTAATGCCTTGCAAACAAGGACCGCTTGGAATAGGTGGCAGCTGTACTATTAGTCTTAGTCTCATAATTCTCATATACCCTTTGTGTGATCATTCTTTAGCCTGATTGTGTTTGCGTAGGCATCTAGCATAAGTCTGACAACATTACGCCACCCACTTCAGGCATCCAGATAACAGCGCACCATAAAAGCCAAACGGGCTGAGACGATGAGGTACATGGTGATAGTTTATCGAAGTCAGTGACTACCCATCAAAAAGATGGCTGCACAAGATACGTCTGATCATATCCGCCAACAGGTGTCTGCATGGCTCAACACCAGGCCATATGCAGCGTCTTTACTTGAACATTTGACTGGTGGACAAGCCAACTTTACATATCGCGCTCATCTGATTAATCCATTGGATGATGGTACATCTGAAGTCGTTGTCAAGCATGGTGAGCCTTATATGGCGCGTCACCCCGCCAATGCTGTCACTGTTAACCGTTGCGTGAGTGAATAAAGGATAAAGGAAGGGCTTTGCTGACATGACAAAGGACGTCGAAGGAGAAATCCTGTCAGAATTATCTACAAGTCCCATAAATATAACACTGTCTGGAAACACTGCATACACAGTGAGAACAACAACACCTTATGCCTACGACGCTGAAACCAAGACGTTGGTTCTAGAGTATCTTCCCAATGCCGTAGATCTCAAGAGCTACTCTCTGAACCACTTCCCATTTCCAACACCTGAGTACTTACGCAAGCCTGCCTACGAACTGGGCAAAGTGCTGGCGATGTACATGGTCAAATTCCATGTCATGACCAGAGAAATTGTTCAGAAGTCGTTTGCACAGAAACATACCCAACAGCTATCAGGTTTCAACAGGGTGATTGATAGCAGCAATGACATGCAGAGGCTGAAACATCGGATTAACTTCGATTGGATGATCGATCGTGTTGGTCAGTTCCCTGGAATTCTGTCGGAGGCAGAGGATACACTCCATCTCGTCAAAAACATGGCACTGAAGGAGCTGAGCGACCCGTCCGCAGACTTGACACTGATTCACGGTGACTATTACCCCCAGAAGTGAGTCCTTCCCCAGCCCTTTGGATCCAAAGTTAGCGAATTTGAAAGTATCTTGCTGGAAGATGCCCGTCTTGAGCCGATAACTACTAGAACCCTGTATGTTATCGACTGGGAAAATTGCCAGGTCGGCATTCCGAGCCTCGATCACGGCGGCATGCTGGGCGAGATGTATGTACTATGGAAATATAAACACATCGACGCTGGGCTATGGATGCTTCAAGGCTATGCTGCGGGGCTGGGACCTCAGACTGAGGATGCTGCATGGCGAGTGGCCCTTCAAGTAGGGGTGCATCTTTTGAGTTTTGGTACTTTGGCATCGGGTTGGGGTACAACTGAGGAAGTGGAAGACATGGCTCGCCTGGCAAGAGATGTTATTGTCAAGGCTTGGACTAGAGATAGGACTTGGTTTGACAAAAGCGATTTCGCCTGCTTGTTTGCAGGTACTGTTCAAGATTGAGGACACCGTCAGATATTCGGGGTCGTCGATCGTGGTTACCGGAGAGCCTCAATCGATGACCCAATTTTTAAGCCTGGCAGTGGCAGTGACACTAGAATCGCTCGAGATCGTGATATAATCAGTGGATATTGATTGTTGCCCACGGCAGTGACCTCCAATGCCGGCATCAGTCAATTGCAGGGAAAAGAAATTAGTATGATGCTCAGGACCACGTCTGAGTTGTACAAACAACAGGATCACGAATGATATGACTCGGTTGCAGCTGGGCACTCGTCTACGAACCAATCAAGTCGTTTGTATATACGCGTCGTTAAGAATCTCGATGAGTTTGTTAACGATTTCTTGATTTGAGCTGATGCCAAGTCCACCCGCTCGGATATGCGGCCTCGGCTGACGGCGTTTGAATATGGAGCCGCAAATCCCCGATCCAATCAAAGGCAGTAATCTTCAGAAACTGCAAGGAACAGAGTCGGGACAGGCAGGTTTAGTTGTTGATTTGTTTTATGCTGTGACGTCAAAGACACGGCAACAAACATCACCAATGATCTCATATCCTCACTAAGCATAAAATAAATAAAACAGTTAGAAACTCAATTGACTTTTTGATCTCCAGCGCATTCAGACTCGCTGTGACCTCTCGCTAACTCATTATGGCTCGTCAAAATACCCTGAGCAAGGCTCTTGTAGGCCTGCTGCCTCTCGCTTCAGCAGCTTCACTCAACTCCGAGTACACCTTCAATCCTCTTCACCATCTCGCCGGAATTGCTCCCTACTTCGAGCCCCAGGATCCTCCCGCTTCTCCCGATGCGCCCCAAGGCTGCACACCCGAACGCGCTGCGTATCTCGTGCGACACGCTGCTATTTATGCCAACGATTTTGACTTTGAGGAGTACATTGAGCCTTTCATTGAGAAGGTTCATAACAAAACCAAGATCGACTGGAGCAAGTTTCCGTATCTGAACTTCTTGGACGACTGGGAGCCTCCTATTTCTGATGCTGAGGTGTCCCTTTTGACCAATGTGGGAAGACTTGAGGCTACGCGATTGGGAGTTGATCTGGAGTTCCGATACCCTGAGTTCAAGCAGCCCAAGAAGGTCTGGACTTCATCGGCCGAACGTACCGTCAAGTCCGCTCAGTCTTTCGTCCGTGGTCTTGAGTCCGACGATAAGTCTATCAAAGTCGAGACCATTTACGAGTCAGAGGAATCTGGTGCCGACAGCTTGACTCCCTACAAGGCCTGTCCCGCCTACGATGGCTCCACTGGCAGTGATGAGGCCGAAGTCTACCAGAAGAAGTACGCCAAGCCAATCGTCGATCGCTTCAACGCTCTCGCATCCGACTTTAACTTCACCGTCAACGATATCTTTGGCATGCAGCAGCTTTGCGGCTACGAGACTGTTACTCGCGGCAAGTCGCCGTTCTGCAACCTTGAGCTATTCACTCCCGACGACTGGCTTGGCTGGGAGTACTCTGAGGACGTGCGATACCTTTACAACGCTGGTTACGGCAACCCGATCTCTGGTTATGTCGGAATGCCCTGGCTCAACACTACAGCTGGTCTTCTCCTTGGTGATGATTCCGACGAGGAGCTTTACGTCAGCTTCACCCACCGCGAACTGCCTCCCATGGTCCTCGTGGCTATGGGTCTCTTCAACAACTCCGAACCCGCCGGTACAGAGTCTCAGATCAACGACACCATGCCTCTGAGCAAGATCAACTACCGTCGCGCCTGGAAGAGCTCTCACGTACTGCCCTTCCTGAGCAACATCGCCATCGAGCGCCTCAACTGCACCAACACCTACGGCTACGAAGATGGAGAGTACTATCGCGTCCTGGTCAACAGTGCGCCCCAGGCTCTACCTTCATGCGGAGACGGACCCGGAACAAGCTGCACCCGAAAGAGTTTCGAGGAGTATGTGCAGGACAGAGTCGAAAAGTTCACTGGCTTCTCAGAAAAGTGTGGCGTGGAGTACGATAACTCTACTGACACTCTGTCCATTTACAACAATTAATGATACTCACGATTATGTAACTTTAAATATATACTTAATATTCATAACATCTGATTTGATAGCACCGACCCTCATAAACCTTGTACATGAACGTTCAGCTTTCATTGCTCGAGTGAGAGGGAACAAGATGCCGCCACAGAAAGTTTACGTTGGCCTTGACTTGTCGTGACCTTATACTTCGTAGTACCGGAAGGCAAGATGCTTGGAAATGTGACCATGACATAAAAGTCCATCAGGCTTTTGCTCTCTTATTTACGCCAGGCTAAGCAGGCCTTGCAGCCCGTACACCATTTAACTCACTTATTATCCGACACATAAGAAAGACATCTGCTACTTTTCCTTGAACTGAGGATTTGTGTGTCAGAACCTACTCAAGTATAAACTTTACAGTCGTGGACTCTCCGACGTGCTGATTCGTCACGCTTTGGGGCATGAACTTTCTCAAGAAGCCTTTGACTTTCATTTATCGACATGTGCCCTGAAAAGTTCGCCGCTTGAGACGATTATAAAATGCAATGCTCTCTGTCTGTAAGCTAAATTATAGAATGTTATGTCTGTCCTGAAACATCAACTCTTGCAATAAAAGATCACCACCAATCGTGGAAGTTGTGCACACTTCTCACTTATCAATATCGAATTGATGTGCAGCCGAGATGAAACGCGAGGGCGATACAGAGGCCATGTCCCGGGATCGCGTCTTCATTCTCTTCACCAAACTACCAACCAAAATACGTCTGATGATATGGGAAGCCGCCATACCTGAAGAGGTACATCCCCGGTCAAAGATATTGGCTATTTGGGGAGACAAACCTGCATTCACACCCCGAGCGATAGCAAATATACGTCTCCTGGCCTGTTGTCACGAATCACGTCACCTTGCTGAGAAGAATGGAAGTTTCGTACCATTAAGGAGACTTGTACCGGGCCAAGGTCCGCCAAGGCTAGTCTGGATAGATCGCAATGTCGAGATTGTCTCCATCTCTTTCGAACCTCACGACCTCGACAGGATCATCAGTCTTCCACCGAATGTCACAACCCTCGCCGACACGATCGGCAATCCCTACAGCCCTCTTAGTGAAGAGACCGTTGGGAAAAACATCGAGAAATGGCGAAAGGGACGTGTTATTGATATAGATACGTTATACTTTGGCCTTGATGACCAACTTCCTATGTACGTCTTTCCACCGTCTGAATCATTTACTGCCGAAGACCTGCTAATAAATATCTTCCACCCAGTGACTACAAGGAAAACAAGGATGCGAGGAGAGTCCATGTTTCATCTCCGAGGTTTGGAGGTATTTGTATCATATGGCCCAGATGGTCTGAGGACTAGTTAGGGGCCAGATTGACAATCTTGGTTATTTCCTGGTCACCCTTGATTCTGGCCTTTCGGTTGACAGACCACTATAATCATTAGTCTAGGTTTTTGTTCAGTCTGAGAAAGAATACAGCTTCTGATGATGGCCATGTCCATGTCTACGTTTTATCGCGCTGAAATGTTATAAACCTTTTTCAGCGAATCATCCCATGACGCAAAGAAGGCACTGTAGACAAACAATGATCTGGTGAAAGGAATACTTGCGCAAAGAGTATATAGAAATTGACTATTAGGAATATCCATCATGAAAATGATAGCCTGCCTCTGTAGTTAATGATCCCACAACTTTATCTCTTTACTCCAAGATGGCATAGATGATCGGTGTGATATTAGAACAGTCTGAAGTTACCACTATATAGACTCACAAAGGTAATGCTAAATAGATATTTCAATTCGGCCGTGATATCGTGTTTTATAAGGCTTTGATTCTGGTTCAATTGCCTCACTTCTTCCATTTCACTCCCTGCCCTAAGTTTTCGTGGGTAGAAAGCCAAAAGATATTTTAAGAGCCTTGAACTTAGTATACGAGATGTTTAGCAAAATAAGAGTTTGCAGTTGAGGAATAACAGGAGTCTAACAGATAAAGGTTAGAGTTGACTGGAGGCAAGACTGGGTACTCCTGGAAGTAATGATTGAGTTTCTATTACAATAAAAACATGCTTGTCACCTAGAGATATCCATGAATGTTCAGCTTTGGACCACTGTTCGAATATTCTTACTAGTATTGCATACTTTATCGAAATCTGACAAGCGAGAGCACCAAAGCATGCTTGGAATTCGCTCTTGTATGGGGATTCCTTGAGACCTATAAATGTTTCTCGCTCCCTTGACCTTTCATACCTTGCCTTCCTCTATTTCATCTTCTCAAGTCAAATACCATACAGGAAGATACGGAAAGGTCTCCATCGCTCTACCCTGTCTTCAAGCCATCCATAGCGCTTTTCGAACCATGACTCTCGTTTCTTACGAACACCCCCGCGAAGACAGGCCACCCACTCCCAGAAAGCCTTTGTGTTACACCTGCGAGTCCTTTCCTACTCAGCCTGGGCTTGCTCACGCGAAACATCTCTCCCCTGCTGTTCTTCAGCTTGTCCGGGACCGCAGAAATAAGACTCGGTCCAACCCATATCGAGTGCCCTTAGGGGCTAGACTATAACAACATACCTATTGTGCAGGGTCTTCAAAAGAGCGGTACGTAATTAATTTGTGCTTCATTCAACACGCTGATACTTGTCGTCCCAGCAACTATACCATGCAGACGCATACAGACGCTATGGCTGGAGGATTCGGCGAATGGAAGAGGCGCTTGTCTGTCAGGATATGGGATACAGTAATAATGGTTGCTTCACTGTACGAGGCCGAAGTCACTGTCAGGTGGGCTTCCGAAACTGAAAACTTTGATTTGAATGAGTTTAGAAACAATCGTTTGGGTGGCAATCTGATGTACACGGCAAGCTTGACGCCTTCGTCGGTTTAGAATCTTGTAGTTACCGAACTGTTAATCGAAACCCGACTCATCTATATCTTCCAGTTCCCTCGTGATATCGCGTAAATAAGTTCTCTGTGTTGATTTAAGCTCTCATCCATAAGTCTCGATTGCAAATAACACAGCTGGCTGACAATTTGATGGTATCGAGTAAGTTTGGTTCTCAAACCTTGAGTCCACTTGTCAGAACTCTGCGGCCAAAAGGCCCTCAGAGCAAACAAAAGACACAGATTAGGACCCACTGCGTGTTTGAAGGTTCTGCGTTAGAAAGTTAGAAGAAAAATTAGCAGAAGATGATATAAGAGGGCAACCCCCACCTTCAGTCCTGTCTTATTCTCTTTTATCATCATCACACAAAGCTCGCATCATAACTTTACCAAAGTTCCCACACCACTCCTCTCAGCAGCACTAAGTATCCCTTCTCAGCACTGTATACTCAGATATCAACTCCTGCCACCATGGGTCAATCCATGTCAAGTGATTTCGAGAGCTTCAACAACTTACCACCAGAGCTTCGACTGATGATTTGGGAAGAAGCTGTTCCGAAGAAAAAAGACACACATGCAGCCTGCAGTATTTTCCACGACGCTTTCTTACGTGGTCTGCGGTTTGAAAAGCCAGAGGGGATAGATGGACCTCGACCCCTCCTGGAGGCATGCTACGATTCTCGTGCAGTGGCAATGAAGAGTGGATCGTACATGACCGTCAAGGACAAAAAGTATCGATTAATCTGCAAAACACTCCGAGGACTTTTCGAAAAGAGATACCATTACGTTTGGGTTGATAATAGCATTACAACTCTTCACGTACCGATCGCCGCACTGACATGTGGACGCATCACCAATTTACCAAACAGCATTCAGGCTATGGCTTGCATGGTGCCTACACGAGAAGCACTTACAGCCTTGCAAAAGTGCCTCACTCATGATCCCGAGTACAAGGGTATCAAAACCGTGTACCTTGGGATTGCTGGTATACCCATGCAATATAGCAAAGGCGACGATCCAGATTACTATCCCTGCACGGAATCAGAGTCAGCCGTCGTCCCGCTCGACGACGAGAAGTTGGTCGAATATCTTACATCAGCCTACAAAGCCCATATCGCTCTGGCGATCGGAGACTCCGCGGTTCGTGAGGACGCATTTCATCGCAAAAGCGCCATGAGGTTCAAGAAGAGCCTCGAAAAGGACTGGAAATATCGACGGGACTTGCGCAACAAATGGGACCCCGAGAACGGTATCCAGCTACTACCGGCTGTTATATTTGGACAAAAGACGAGGCCGGTAATATTCTGGAATGGCAGTCGTCTCCGGCGTGTTGCCCATAAGGTACAGATCAGTTGGCGCGAGGCCCAGGCTGACCTAGCTTGGATGGATACGTTTGCCTATGACAATGGAGCTGGTAACGAAGACGACCTAAATGAGCTTGAGTATCAGAGGCGGCAACGATGGGCGACTCGTGGTGAGAAGGATTATCTCCGAGACCTTTATTGGTCACCGCACAGTGCTGAAGGGGAGGAAAGATGGAATACTCCTACGTGAAGTAGTAGAACGGTCTCACTTGTGCATATTTGGCATATTTCGTATCTAGATGAAGGACAAAAGATCCTTATGAGTGCTTTCAACCAAATCCCAACCATCATGTTCAGATTGAGACCCTTCCCTCTTCTTGTCGTGATCATCCTTACCCGGATCTGGGTATTTTCTCACATGCTCGATGGCCCAGATAAGATCTTTGCTCAAAACAGGAGGTATTCTGCCTTCCCCGGATAATGTTCCCAGACCCGCGATCTTGAAGAACCCCTCCAACCAGCCAAAAGTCTCACCAGTCTCCCACTCTATCTCGTGAAACTTTCTTCCCTGCTGTTTACAGAGTCTCTCTCTGTCAAGTTCCCATTTCTTTTGTTCTTCCTTTGGTGGAAGAGGAATCGAGTTTCTCCCCGAGAAGAGTCGTGCAAGTGCGATGGCTTGGTATTCGAAGCTTCGAAATGTCAAGACTCGGGGCATTCCGACAACTGCCAAGTTGGGGATGTCCTGGAAGAAGGTATGCCAGTAGTTGTTGATAAGCTTTCTTTTCTTGTAGTCAAATAGTGGTCGGCCATTCACTTTGCTGTTCCAAAATGGATAGGATGGAAGATATCCTGTACAGTAAAGAATGTGATCAATGTCTTTGAGTTCGCTCCCATCATCGAACACGATTGTACCATCCAGTCGATACTCTTGGATAACAGTCTTCCACTCCATTCCAAGGGGAGGTTCATCGCCATCCAACCTCCCTCGCGATCGTCGTGATTGGTAGAGTGGTTGCTGGACAGACTGTAGAAGATCTACTGCTATATCATGACCAGAGGCGGAGTTTCCAATAACAAGGACTCTCTTACTGGCATATAACCAGGGTGAGCGATAAAATTTGGAGTGTATCACTCTGCCAGGGAATTTCTCCATGTACGCCTCCAAGCCTTGGACTTGTGGAACCTAGTCACATTTGTTGTCAGGCAATTGTCTGCATTGGGTCAAACTACTCACCCAAGGTATAGCGTAGTGCCCGTTGGCAAGTATAACGGCGTCAAAGTCTTCTTGCCACCATACATCGACGTGACGCAGAGGGTCATATTTGCGCAATGTTAGCCTCCACGGCTTCAGACCTCCCTTGGTAGCGGCAGGTAGCTGGGAGATATCTTCTACTGTAGTGTTGAGAGACAAATACTTGTCAGTCTTTTGGGTGGAGAAATATGTTTCGATGTACTGGCGAGGAATATAATGTGGAACGAATGGCCCATAAGAGAACGGTTGATCCGAGAAGGACATTGCGATTTGAGGCACATTAGTCCTATTTATTATTAGCAAGGAATTTGAATGATCGAATGGGCGACTTGCGTCAAATTCTGATAGATAGGCGTATGGGCGTATCTCTCTTGCTGATTCGGAGGCGTCGTGGTCGGTAGGTTCTCTGGAATCGGAAGTGGCTTATCAATATCTTCTGGGAAGCCCCCAGGCTGAATAGGAGCGACTGTTGGGTCGGCATCGTAAATCCTAGCATCTTTGAGTCTAAGGTCTGTGCGTCCTGATTACTCTGTCCTTACCAAGTACCCCCAGGTGTTTCTCTCCGTTCAAACACTCGAATCCGGCCGAAGTAATTCTCTGCCTTCAAAGCTGCCGCGGAAATGGCGCCTACCAAAATAGACGATTAGCTTTTCCATAGATTGTCAAGCGGGGTGAAAGCGTGAAGAATCACCGGCAGCTCCGGCTCCAACAACCGCAACAGACTTAATGTTGTAGTCACTGTCTCCCATAATGTATTTCTAAAATCGATAATATTTTTATGACAAAGATAAGTTCTTGAAAATCTCTAAAACTGAAACAACTGGTGATCGAGTTCACATTCCTTATCGCAACACGCCATATGCTGAGATCATTCATCATATTCGTCATGCCCAACATCTATGTCACCATCGCGCATCACGTGAATCGTCACCGATCACAAAACGTCCGATATGGTATATACCAAATGAAAAGCACTATTAATTCCACCACTATCCTTCCATTTCATCCGATCACTGAGGCTTTGGGGTCGACTTTGCCTCTCTCAGCTTTCTCTCCAACACGTCTATGCCACCAAGTTGTTTGACGGTCGAGTCAAAGGTCCCCGTCGGGAACAGAGTACCTATGCGAGCCAAACCAGCACTACCGCCTCGAGATACCAGAAAAGGTGGTTTGCGTTGACTCAAATCTCCAGCGACTTGTTTCGCCCAGGTCGTCGCATCAGGTTTGTTCATCCCCGCTTCATTGCCGTTCATGGAAGATTCGATAGCCTCCTTAGCGACGTTGTATATCGAGTCCTTGGGAAGTTCAGCATCCGGTGAATTGCTGTGAAAAGTGGACTTGACGCCGCCGGTGACCAGGTTGATGGCTCGGATGCCAAAGGGGGCGAGTTCGACTCTGAAACTCTCAGTCACGCTGGCTGCAGCGGCCTTGGATGCTGCATAAGTCCCTTGGAATGGGATACCAGCTCCAAGAAGACCCGATGCAGAGGTGTTGTTGATAAGTAAAGCGCCGTGGGTAGACTTGAGAAGCAGAGGAACGAAGGCTTGGGTGACCCTGATGATAGAGAAGACGTTGAGTTCAAAGAGTTCGTGGCTTTTGGCGATGTCAACATGTATAAGGGGCATACTGTAGCCGGTGCCTGCATTGTTGAGCAATGCATCCAATGAGCCGCCAGTCATTTGCTTGACTTTCTCAACAGCTGCTGAGACGGATTCATCCGAGCCAACATCCATTTCGATGCATTCGAGGCCGGCTTCTTTGACTTTACCCAGCTTGGCTAGGTTACGTCCAGAGGGGAAGACACGCCATCCACGATCTTTCATTGCCAGTGCCAGGGCAGAGCCAAGACTGCCGTCAGAGCAGCCTGTTATCAAGATGGTGCGCTTGTCAGACATGGTAAAGTTTTGGTGTTACGCGGCTTTTGAGCCAAGGCGTGATGACGAAACGAAAAGGTTAAATGATGGCGAATGAAACTGGTGTAACAGGATGAATCTATTTATATGATGTGTTTGCTCCATGGCTTTTACTTCCCTTCACGCTCTGTAATTAATTTTGATTCCGCACTCGCATAACACGGCCGATCAGTCGCGCCGCCCCAAATGGTTGGTCATCATACCTGAGAGCGAGCGATCTTTTTCGCGCCTTGTGATTGGATCAATGGAACTCCGATGTTATAACCGGGACATCACCATTCCCCGAACCCTTTTGCGGCAAATTATTGGGCAGACAACTTTGGGAGATTTTGTAGAGTACACAGAACAGAATAAACGAACAGCTCTAGGGCATTTGTCTTTATTACTTTAAGGCACACGGGCATAGAGATCTAATTACTGGAGGTGGCGCTATCAAAAACTTAATCCTTCGCTCAGAACACAGTCTAAAGTAGACATAATTTAGTAGTCTAGTGTCTTTTGTATGATCTATGGTGTAACCAGACTATCAAACTGATGTCGCGTCGCTACTTTTCGCTACATACGATTTCCCTGGAATCGTTATCGGGGCAATGGTTGCTCCGACTCTAGGGTGGTGGAGTTGCGGAGTTTCAGGCCGGCCGCCTCTCAGACAAGCCCTTTAGATTAGTAGCCAGCATCCAATCATTTTCTACCCATGGCGTGCTCAATCTCTTTGAGCGCAGCAAGTACCTTCTCATCATACTGCCTTCGTCCAACAATTTGCAGGTTGATAGGCATACCGGCGTATTTCTCAGGGCTGTACAGGTCATAGTTGAACTTGTCGTCATCGTTCTTGGGGACATAGTTTAGATCCTTGGGGTCTTTCTCAGGATCGACTGTTGTTACTGGGAAGACTGCAGCGGGACTAGAGCTTACTGTCAGCGGAGTTTGGCAGAATACTATGATAAGAACTTACTAGTCAAGCAGATTCCAGTGGGAAGTGTAGCCCCAGTACCGCGACTGATCATGGGGAGCTGCGGCTCCAGGGAATGGTGGGC
Source organism: Fusarium nygamai (assembly GCA_001262555.1). Taxonomy (NCBI): domain Eukaryota; kingdom Fungi; phylum Ascomycota; class Sordariomycetes; order Hypocreales; family Nectriaceae; genus Fusarium; species Fusarium nygamai. The sequence continues at coordinate 487,316 of LBNR01000014.1, read as the reverse complement.
ACAGAATCACGTCAACCTCTATTCCATCGTTCTTGCTCGTGTATGACCACGCTCGAGCATATGCTGCCCGATAATCATCGCGCTTGGTGCACAGCTAAGAAGTCGTCAGTACTGCCCGAGCAACTATACCAAATAAACTTACCTCCCAAAGTTCATGCATCGTCAAATCCTTCACGCTGGGCTGCTCTTGGATAATGAACTTCGTCAAAGGAAGGACAGGCTCTCCAGCGGCTTCCATGAGCTCAAGAGCCTCCTTGCCTCCATCGGGCCAGTATAATGCTGATAGGATTTCCCATCCCTTCTTATGGTCCAAAGGCTCACAGTCCCAGTCCACAACTTCCATGCCTGCTTTACGGCAGGCTTCCGCAACCTCTTTCAGAGCTCTTGTCATGGGAGGATGGGGCTGGACAACACCGTCCCACCACTGGACCGCGACCTTCAGAGGTCTGTCAAATTTGTAAGGTGTCCATGGCTTGACTGTAAGGGAAGGATCAATGAGCCATGGCTTCTTTGACAAGGCAATTTCCATAAACAGTTCAAGAGACTCGCGGTCAACCGTCATCGGTCCAGGTGTTGAAGAAATGGTCTCCTTGCCGGCCATGATCGATCGCGCGCCCATCACAGAGATTCGCTTGAGAGTTGGCCTATTCGAAGTTAGTAAGAATGTCTCTGTGCATGGCTACCATGATAACTCACTTGAAGGCATAGATTCCGTTGTGGGCAGCTGGGCAACGGACACTGCCACCAATATCACCACCAACACCCTATTCAGGTTAGTCGAATGCTCAGATCACGGAACAAATTACACTTACCAAGATGCTTCCACGGAAGCCGAGCAAAGCTCCCTCACCACCACTGCTGCCACCAGCTGTCAAATCACGGTTGTAAGGGTTGACTGTTCGTCCATAAATGTTGCTGATGGTCTCAAGATGCATGATAGTTTGAGGTTGAGTAGTCCGCACGTAGAAGACGCAACCTTCGTCATACAAGTGGTCATATAAAAGGTTAGAGCCATGGGCTTTGCCAATCCATGCAACAAATGAGGCGTGAGTTGAGACGTTCTCGCCGACCATGCCATGATGTTCCTTGGTAGAAATGGGAAGACCGAAGAGCTTTCCCTTGGGTTCTGGTAGCGAATCGAGATACTTGGCTCGCTCAATGGCTTGATCCCACATAAGTTCGACTAAACAGTTTGTCTATTCGAGCTGTTAGTATCGTGTTTGGGTGTAGGTGGGTCATGACTTACAGCAACCTGGGCGAGTGCAGCTCTCCGCAAGAATGCACGCGTCACCTCCTCAACCTTGATCTCCCGCTTACGGAGGACATCCAGCAGCTCGATCACTGAATACTTTTCTGTGATCTCAATCTCGCGGGCAGTCAAAACACCTTGAGGAAGACCCTGAGAGCTGAGAGGAAGCTCATTGGGGATGCCCTGAAGCTTTGGTTCGACCTTGCCAAGGCCGATATCGCGCTGTTGTAAGGCAGCTGATACTGTTTCTTTATAAGATGCCATGATGTCTAAGTTGATCTTATCAGTTGTTAGTGGTGTAGTTGATTAAGGGAGCTAAGAAAAAGGGGCACATACTATAGTCTGTAAGATCAAAGAAGAAGGATGAATGAAAGAAGGGATAAGTTGAAAGAATGTCGACTGATTACATTCTCCAAGTCATTCAGGTCATGTGGGGTTGGCGTCAGTATCGCCCGTCGGCTTATCCTATGCCGCTATTGGCAGGCCGAGCCGACGATATCCAACCGCTAAACCCCGCATTTGAGCGCCCTTTTCATTGTCAACTTGTCATATCAAGCGATAACTAACCCAAGTTACAGTGCATTCAACAGATTAGATAACAAACGTGGAATTGGTTGAAGCGTAAGATCCTCACGTGGGGTAGCACCGGGACCCGAGATTGCCGGCGATAAAGAAGCGACACGGCTCCGAGTTTATCGGGTCCTCTACAGTACTCGCGGTTTTGAAGGCCTCGGATAATCCTACTAGAAAAGGAAATTGTTCCAAACTACGCCGGACTAAATCACAATCTTTAAATATTTCATTATTTCAGTAGATCATTGTTGTCCCTATCCATCTAGGACAGCACCGTTTTTGAATTGTTTCGCTGATATTGCGTTCTACCCATGCTCAAGTCTACAACGCAGTTCGCCGTCGGCCGATATATCCGCAGATCTCGCCAAGGTCTCACTAAAAAACAGCCTCATCACGTGGACTTCATGCATACCGCCATTCAAGCCAAAATAGCTTCATTCCCGCCCAGGGATCTTTGCTGTGCCATGCCGAGAACTGACCCAAACATGAATATCCAAAGTAGACAAAGGTGTTGTCAGGGCTACAGTGAAATGCCGGCGCCATGAATGGCAGCATATCTTTGTCTATCAGAGAAGCATTGCCTCATTGCTGGGGACACGGGTGAGAGCATCAAGGATCCATATCCCAGCCGTATACGATCACGAGACGTGTATTTGCGGGGGAGACTTCATGCCGCAATACCATCCGTTATGGATAAAGACTTGGGGGTAAAGTCTGGCGTTGCTTGCGAGCGACTTGTGCCTGAGATGGTGCAATGGTGAGAAAGTGAATTGCGGATGGCGGATGAGCAAGGAATAACGGTACAAATGATAACCATTGGCGGTGCCACGGGATAACGTCGAGGCGATAAATTCGACACAGTCGAATGCAAGATATGCACGTTGCACAGCCCGTCCTTTGTCCATTGTAATTAGTTATTATGCATAGAGCGTTGAGGTTTAAAAAGAGGCTTCAAAGTTCAAAACAGGACTGAACCTAAAAATGACACTTAGGTAGTTGATCATGCCATTGAGAGCAAGGTACCAGATACGACACTAAAACAAGTACCCGTGTGTTTGCTTTAGAACTACCTAGACCTGACGGCAGAGAAACAATCGATGCAGATCACTAAGTGGAGTTTAAAATCAGGCTTCGACATGAGCTCGTCCGTTTCATAAGTACACACCAACCGAAGCAACGCCCAGAGTATCCATGCTAAGATATCCATGTTTCTGCCTAGACAAAAGCGTGTAAGGGTAGGTTAGCAAAGGCGTAACGCCTGGCCCTGCATCAAATCTTTGGTTAGCGTATACATAGAAAAGACAAAGAAAAGCAGTGGGATCCTAATCACCCATTTTATCTCATGTTTAGAAGATCGGCATCCAACGAATCTATCACATTGCACCCATTCGAGCTCCCTATCAGCCAAAATGCCTATCCAATCAAGATGGTCTACTCCGACGCCTCGAATTTCTCTACCTAGCTGGGTCTTTGGAAGCTAACAGCATGGCCCACGCAATGAAAACATCGCGTTTGTGGGTGCCGATGACCCAAATAATACTCTGACGATTTGGGAGTTCGAGCTGTACTCAAAACGCTTGGCAGTAGGTCTCCGTCGGCTTGGTGTCAAGCCAGGAGATAGAGTCTTGGTGTTCTCTGAGAATGGAATCTTTGTCCCATGTCTGTTCTTCGGCATCATTATGGCGGGTGCCATCTATACAGGCGCGACTTCTTCAAGCACGTCTTTGGAACTCAGCTACCAGTTGAAAGATAGCGGCACAAAAGTTCTCATTACCAGTGCGAATGTTATCGAAACCGCTGTTGAATCAGCACGCACCGTTGGCCTGAAAAAGAGCTACATCTTTCATCAAAACGCGCGAAGTCCCCACTGCAACAATCGGTCTCATGACGGCGTATGCTCGTGGATTGAGCTTCTTAGCCCTGCTCACCAGGCAGAAAGCTTCCAGTGGTTTGAACCGCCAAATCCCGAGACTGCTATATGTTGCCTAAACTACAGCTCGGGGACAACTGGTAGGCCTAAGGGCGTGGAGGTGACGCATTTCGCCTACGTTTCCAATGGCGAAGCGCATCTCCTACTTCATCGACTTCAGCAAGAAGCTTGGCTCGGGCCTTATCGTGCTCGCGCCCTGTGCTTTCTCCCACTCAACCATGCTGCGGCACAGACAACATCCATTGCCAATTATCCCAAGATGGGCGTGGAGACATATATCATGAGTCAGTATAGTTTCAATGACATGCTCAGCCACATCGAGAAGTACCAGATCACCGAGCTGTTAACTGCTCCACCAATTATCTCATCGCTTGTGGCGAACTCGGCATTGGTGGGTGACGGACTCAGGAGCGTGAAAAATGTCATTTGCGGGACAGCACCACTTGCTTTGTCGATAGAACAAAGAGCAAACGCTCTCTTCAAAGATGATCGCGTCGTTATTCGCCAGGGTTGGGGTATGACAGAATTGACATGTCTGGGAACCATGAACGATCCTCGTGTAAGGGGCTCTCCAGCTTCTGTTGGTAAGACAGCACCAAACTCAGCTATCAAGCTTATGCATGGGGAGACTGAGATTACGGAGGCCAACAAACGGGGTGAAGTCTGGTTTACCAGCCCGACACTAATGGCAGGATACTGGAAGAATCCTCAAGCAAGTAAAGAAACCATTACTGAACAGAATGGCATAAGATGGTTAAAGACAGGAGATATCGCCTATCTAGACTCATGGGGACCAGGAGCCAATATCTTCCTTGTAGATCGTTCCAAAGAGATTCTCAAGGTCAAGGGTTTCCAGGTTGCACCCGCTGAGCTCGAGGCGACTCTTGCTACTCATCCTGATATCATCGACAGCGGTGTTGTTGGTGTCAACATAGAGGGGCATGAGCTCCCAAGAGCATATGTCGTGAGACGTCCTGGTACAAGTCTTACTGCTCACGTTATCATGAGCTGGATGAAAAGCAAGGTCGCTCGCTATAAGCATCTCGATGGTGGCATAGTCTTTGTCGAAGCCATTCCCCGAACTCAGGTCAGTGCAGTGAGGAAATATTGGAAGTGCTATCAAACTAATGAACTATTGCTGTTTGCAGTCCTGCAAGATCCTCCGTCGAAACGCGATCGCGCCATGGAAGAGACAGATGGACTTTTACAAGTGAAGGCAAAACTGGCATAACACATGTTTTGCCTTATGATAAGAGATAGATATTAAACTAAGGATAAGACAAAGAATTGGATCTATAGACTGAGAAATGCTGGCCTTCTCCCCTCCCTCGAATTTGGTGGCTCTTCGAAGGACAAATGACTCTTGGTCAGTTACCAATCCAGGCAGAATATTCTCACTGACACCAACACCGACCTAGGTAAATCTTTAGTTTACCGGTAGATTTAAGTGCTTAACTCACAAGAAGCCGGATGCCACCACTGATCTGCTTGCACGTGACCCCCCTTCCTCTCCCGAATATGTCGCACCCTCAAGATTTGCTGCGCCTCCCTCGACACTAGTCCAAGTATCCTACCGCCTTCAACTTTAAACAAGGTATTCTAACTCGAAATTCTATAACTGCGGTTAAGTGGTTAGTTGTTGAAGCACTAGATGACTTGTTTCAAGCATGCGCTATTGTGTTTCAATATAATTGGTGATCTCTACCAGATCCTGACGACAGTGCGAATGAATTGATTCTCCCTGAGCGGTCTCATAAACGTCCCTATCCTTCTTACGTACTGGAAAGACGGCATAAGGGAAGCCGTGCTCAAGGGATCCCAAGTCATATGGAAGATAAAAATACTCGGGATTTAAGTGCACTTCCCTTGTTCTCCTTGCCAACAAGGTTCCCTGCGGACACCTGGACAACATCCAACTCAACAGCTGTCGCGCCAGTGATGCGTAGCCTCTGTTGCTCATCTTCTCGTGTTAGAGATCGGCAGCGTTCAATATGTTACTAGAACGGAATTCGGCCTTTGCTCGGATCTCCAGTGCGCACGGTTGTTATCATACTACGTATGTAGTATGAGTTGCTGAGGGGTTTCTTGATCATTGAAGCAGTGTAAGAGAAGCCTTCCGTGCTTTTTTCAGTCCTACTCGGTACAAGCGACATACTACCCTGTCCCTGACTGATCAGACATAAACCCCTTTTGACTCGAGAATAACCCTAGAAACCATCTGTGCTTCTAAAATCTGAGCCGAAGTTCTGTAGTGTATGACTGGTACGATCCACATAAAAGAAACTCCAGCCAGCCCGATGCCGCCATTCCCTCTCAAGATGGGCAATGCCATCAGAAATGACTAGATCCCAGGATCTACATGAGTGCCGGCCAAAAGCCGAACGCTACGTCGTCCCGGGGGCAGGCTAGACAAAGGAGCGGCACCCATGCAAGTGTCGATGGGGACATTTTCGTATGGCAGTATGCACGCACATCGTACCGAAACTTGCGTAAGCCCTGATTGCAACCATGCTCTGTCGATCCAAGGAACTTTTGCCTCTTTTTCAAGCCTTTATAGGTTAGACTAGAGGCTGAGAGCTGAAGATCACCATGCTGAGCTCACCGATCAGCTCGTTAAGATCCCTGTCGAACTTAAACACTCGAGTACAACAACGCATAACGAAAGACGATTATGCGATCTTTCACGGCCGTTAAGTTTGGGCGACTAAGATGGAGAGCATGAAAAGCCGCCACTTGGATTGTTACAGGCCACATGCATGTTTCTACCACTGGTTTCTCGGAAGGAGGCCGCGAACTGTATACTTCCGTGGGCTAGAAAACTCAGCTCGGTGTTTGCACTAGCATTACGAACCAACTCCCTTCCGCCTCTTATCATATCAATTGCAAAGGGCCATTTGCTCAGCATTTCTGAAAATACAGTCACTCGACTCCAACCGGCAACATGTCAGTCGTACAGCCACCGAAGGGTGATCAATACCTCCGTCTCAACGGACTTATTGCTGAGGCAAAGCAAAAGTCGCCGTTCTACAGGGATCTCTACAGAGATATGGCCGCTACGGGCCAACTCACCCCCAGAGAGGTTCCTTTGATCGATCATTCCAAGTACTGGGCGGCGTATCATGACTCCGAACGCTCGGTTATGACCTCCTGCCAGATTGACGGCGTTCTGATGAAAACTGGTGGTAAGCTGGAGAATTTCCCAGAAACTCGTCATATAGCCGTGCCACTAACCGAGTTTAATAGGGACTACTGGTACTCCCAAGTTTACCAGCTACTCTCAGATAGAGCTGCTTCGGACTGCGTCTCTTTTGGCAGACGGGCTTCTTCATGCAGGTCTGCGGGCAGGTGACAGAGTCGCCAATCTGTTTTATGCCGGAGATCTCTACGGCTCTTTTCTGTTGCACATTCTGAGCGTCATTTATCTGCCTATACCTGCCATCCAGATACCAATCGGGGGCTTGATGACGCCCGATGTTACTGCTGAGCTTCTGCGAACATGCCGTGCAACGGCCGTGCTCTCAACCATAACATCGTTAGTCCGTCTGGCCTCTTATTGCCGTCCCAAACAAGAAAGGTTCCTATCAGTGACGGCTGTCATGTTTGGTGGCGAGCCAATGTTTGATGATCAAGTCACTGCTGTGGCCTATCTCTTCCCAAACGCCACTATACGCAGCTGCATATATGGCTCGATCGATGCCGGTGTCGTGGCCGTATCTGCTGGAAGTCCAGATCCAGCAGAGCATATTGTGCTCTCGGCGGCGGCCATAGTCGAGATCCTTGTCGACCAAGATGGTGAGCTTGTTCCGACTGAACAACCAAATATTCCCGGAACACTCGTTGTTACCAATTTGATCCGAGACCTGACACCTGTCATTCGTTATCCAACGGGGGATCGCGCAGAGTGGGTTGATAAGTCAGCCGGAATCTTCCGTCTTCTTGGGCGTAACAACCATGCCGTTCGACTAGGTCCTGTTTCTCTAGACATATCGCATTTGCGCCAACTGGCTAGAGCTGTTTTGAAGACTGTGACTATAGAAGCTTTCCAAGTGGTAGTCACCCGCCAAGATTCGAAGGATGCCATGGAGATAATGATCAACACAGCCGAGCCCCCTCCTGCAGCCTCTGGGAATGCCATCATTGAGATGTTGAATGAGCAGAGACCTATGTTGAAGAAGCATGTTGAGATGGGTCTGGTTGCTCCCGCCAAGGTTTGTTTCAAATCCATCTGCGATATGAAAGCAAGCCCACGCAGTGGGAAGCTACCTGAGATTATCGATCTGAGACTAAGCACTGTGTAAAAAGTCTGTAGATCATAGAGTTTGTAGCATATTTGGCTTATAAAGTGTACTTTTCCAGCCTGAACACATGACGGTGACTCTAATCCTGAATTTTGGCATCTGGCTCTGACGAGGTACAAAAGCGACATTTCATCGTCTCACCCTAATGTCATACGTATCAGTAGAGTATCTTTAAGTGCCGGATCTAAGAATGGCTCCCGTTCATAATTGTCCGATACGCTCTTTTCCTACATAAGTCCACACCTCTGGTTGATAACCCCACGCTTGATCGTAGGGCGGCTTGCGTAAACGATAACGGGGTCACACGGCACTCCGGCACTCAACTACGAAGCTATGTTATGTGCCGGCATTAGTCGGATGGTCTAACGGATAGTAGCGCCTCGCGCTCAGACCCCGTACCCGTAATCAATGGCTATACGAGAACGGCATTTAATAAGGCTTACAATCATACGATATGGAGGCCCTTATGTAGTCAATTCCGCCGTTTAACTACCAGCAAGTGTATAAGAAAGTGACTAAGAGCTAATATGTATATTACATGTTGCCTGGCAGGGGCGGTAGGATGAGAAAGAGAGATATGTACCCCTAAAATTGATCGACGGTCCTCCCCAGGCGCCCCAGGGCACTACGTACAGTAAGACAAGTAACACTGGTACCAAACCTTAAACTCGAGCCATGAATGTGATAAGCCAACTATGGCTGTCGATCTGGTCAAGGTCGGCATCAACCCGCCTGGATAACCCTCACACTGAGAGTAACTGGTGCGAGGGAATATTCTGTCAACTCAACGTCGGCCCGATGGATACGAAAAATAGAGTCAAAGCGAAAGTTGCATAAAAACACGAAATTGGCAGAAGATGAACGGGCGTGGCTGGGTTTACGCCACGTCAAAGCTTTCATACTCACCAAGGACACGGGCGTCTTTATGCTGAGACATTTGTTCAAAGCCAATCAAGCTTCATGCAGTATCGCACGTACGTCATAATCAGGAAGGTCCATTCTTGTCATGCACTACTCGAACTGGGATCTTCTGGGGCTGAAGTCTTTCGGGAGCCGAGCGCCATGTCCTCAGTCTTTCTGTGAAACGAAGCTTCCCAGTACACCGTCTCTTGATGCTACAACTTCAAGATACTATCACTTGTGACTAACCCAATCGAGCTTGTCAAACATGTTACCAGTATCTTGGAATACAAGCCGTATATAACGCACACAGGCATCATGGTCACCAAGCAAGCATCCCAGGTATGGAACTTTAGTTTCGCACAAAAGCCTTCAAAATGAATCTCTCTCTTCTTGAACCTCTGCATTCAAACCTCTCCAAGCTGCATCTTCTGCTTGTTGCCTTAGCCGTTACCATCTTGACGTACCTTTTGATCTCAACACTGCTCGGTATCTTTCGTTCTATTCGTTCTCCACTTCAAAAGATTCCTGGGCCATGGTACGCACCATTGACTACCTTCCACCTGCGATATCTCTTTTCTACTGGTGAAATATGGAAGCTTGTACAACGCAGTCACGCAAAGTATGGCCCGATTTGTCGTCTTGGTCCAAGGCATATCTGGGTTTCCGACAAAGAGTCTCTGAAGCAGATCCTGTCAACGATTGACCTCCCTAAGGTTGCCATGTATGCCGAGATTTCTCGAGATCGAACGAGTCCTGGCCTCTTCGGTGAAATGTAAGTATAAAGGACTACCTTGACAAGATCATGACCCAAAGACGAATTAGTCTAATACCCCTACAGTCGATTCCATCCCCATAAACGCCTCAAGAGGTTCCTTTCTCCAGCGTTCACTGTGGGCTATGTGGATAACTTGGAGGCAGTCTTCAAGGGCGTAATGCGAGACCTTCTTCAAAACTACGTGACGCTTCTGAGTGAAGGTCTTTCGCCTACAGAAGGGGTCCAGACTGATCTTATGGATGACCTTCATAAAGCAGCGCTTGATATGTACGTTTGAAACACACCAGTGGTATGCGACATAGGTATGTCTTGATGCTTACAGATGCGATAGCATGGGAGAAAGCTCATTCAGTAAGGGCTTCGGGCAGGTAAAGCCCAATGAATCATCTGGCGATCCCCAGATGGATGAGACATGGAAATCCGTTCCAAGAGCCATCTTTGATGGTCTGGAGACAGATACAAGGTACTTTCCCAAGCATCTGTTATGAATGCATTACTTATAAGTTATGGGAGCACAGTACGTCTACGTCAAGAGATTCTTACGCCGAATTGGGTTCAATGTCGAGTTTGACTGGCCCAAGCAAATGATTATGGCAAATAGGTTTCTGCTGCTGACATGAGTGCCGCTAATGTTCAAAGGCTATCGACTCAATCGTTCGTCAGCGCTCAGACGAGAAGCAACACTCGCCGGATCTCCTTCAGCATCTCATCGAGAATGGTAAAAGGCCAGATAACGAAGAGACAATGAACTCCCGGGATATCCTGGACCAGATGTCCGAGATCCTCCTCGCTGGCTCAGAAACTACCTCTGGTACTATTGCCTGTTTGTTCTTGGAGCTTGCACGCAATCCTCGAGTCCGTGTTAAGCTTCTCGCATCCCTCCCTGCTATTAGACATGATGACGTTGATAATATCATTGTTAGCAAGACTGTTCGCGATTCGGAGGACTACCAGTATCTGGAAGCTTGCATCAAGGAAAACCTGCGTCTTCATCCCATTGCATCTGAGATGGGTCGCCGTACTGGCGACCAGTGGATCAACTTAATGGGATATGACCTGCCCCCCCACACAGTGGTCTCTGCCTCATATCGAGATCTTCATCGCAATGAAGATTACTGGCCAGATGCATTGAGCTTCATCCCCGAGAGATGGCTCCCTGACAGTGATAGAGGCAATTTCCCTGCAGCTGAGTATGTTGTTGCAACTCCTTTTCTGGATGGCACGCATGCTGACTTCCCTTGGCAGTACGACAGCGTACTTTCCTTTTTCTGCCGGAAGACACTCGTGCATCGGCATCAAGTGAGTCTTACCTTGGCACGTTCGAAAGTCATTGGCTACGGTACTAACTCTCGACCTCTTCACAGCTTTGCTTGGGCGGAGATGAGAATGATTGCTGCCAACATTCTCACCAGATATGATATTGCAGAGGTACCAGGGCAGATGGTTGACTTCCGCCAGTTTATTACCATGCAGTTCCACACCGGCCACTGGAATGTGATTCTGCAGAAGCGGAAGTAACTGGGCATTGTTTTTGAGACTTCTAGATTGAAAACCTGGGGAATTTATTGTCACCTCGCTTTCACGGCCGGGAGTGAAAATAAACTGATCCAAGGGCATTGACAGAGTCGTTTGCCATAGAAGCGTCAAGAAGTGTGATGGCCCAATTTTCACGCGGCCGATTTGCCCATACAGAGTTGGCTCATACACCATACACCGTAAAAGTCTCAGTATCGTGGCAATTAAACAAAGGGTAACGTAAAGGTCGTGTGTCTTGGGGACCAAACTCTCAGGAAACAAGCCCCTGCCATAACCGAGCTCTTGGCCGCGAAGGTTGTGTATCTTCCATTACTGTCAAAACATCCCACTACAGGTTAATAGGTCATCCCATGAGCACTGAGTGTGAGCATTCGCAATCATAAGTCTCCATATATACTTATACTACAATATACATAAAGAAGCCCCAGCTACTTCCTCGTGAGCATCGTCCTCTCAATTCATAAATGTCATCAAGTTCAACGCCCCCTAACCCCGCTACGTAACAAATCAGCCTGAAAGCTTTCCACTCAACTTCCAGTAAACAGCATAGTTGAATCCCTGAGCATCATAGAAAGGACCCAACTCGACAGCCTTTCCACCAGAGGTAGCTCCAAATGTCAGACCAGTGTTACTCTTTCGCTTGATACTTGCCAGGTCAATCGTAGGGTTGCCGTTCAGGGTAGACTGGCCATAGTTGCCAGCCAGAATGACTGGACCAAAAGCAATCGCACCCAAAGTCTGATCGTCGTTGGCGGCAACGGTGTGGAGGCTCATGGGAAGCTGGACTGTGACAGTATCTCCAGACTTCCACTGTCTCTTGATCAGAGCGTACTTGCCGGACTGGATGGCCACATTCGCAGATTGGCCGTTGACCTTGATGGAGGCTTTAGAGGTCCAAGATGGGATACGGACTGCGAGAGTCCATTCACTACTGTCCCCAGAGATCTTGAATGTTGATGTGTCGCTCTCAGGGAAGTCAGTCGTTTGGACGACAGAAACCTTCTTCTGGGACCAATTGAGCTTCGAAGGAGTGAAGAGGTTGACGTAGAGAGTATCTGAAGTGTGAAAGTAGATCGAGTCCATAAGCTTGGTGTTGGTCTCGACTCCTGTACCTTGACAGCACCAGAAAGAGTTGTAGTCAGTGCTCCAGGTACCGCCACCCCAAGCGGGGCCAACTCCGCGACGACCACCTGCCTTGAGAGGTGTGAAGTACGTGACATGTCCGTGATCACTGCTGGGGTTCTGCTGACCAAGCAGATGGTTCAAGAGCGCCTTCTCGTAGAAGTCAAAGTATGAAGCGTCAGTTGGGTTCAAGGCCCAAAGCTCGCGAGTGAGTTTCAGCATGTTGTAACTGTTGCAAGCCTCACAAGTATCATCAGTGAGGAACCCAGCAATCGCATCGGGAGCTCGGAAGTGCTCGGCCTGACTGTTTCCACCAATGGCGTAGGTATGCTTCTGGACGACTATGTTCCAAGCGTTACGACCAATGTCGAGGTACTTCTTATCACCACCAACCTTATACTCACGAAGAGCACCAATCCACTTGGGAAGTTGGGTGTTGGCGTGCAGGCCAGAGAGCTTGTCGGTGTTCTGCTGCAGCGGGTTGAAGATGACAGCATGGTCGAAGCGCTGAGCGACCTTGAGCCACTTTGAATCCTTGGTGTAAAAAGCGATATCGGCGAGGACTTCGTTCATTCCACCAAACTCAGTCTCCAACATGCTCTGCATCTGGTTGTAGCTCAATTTCGAGGTGCGTGTGTCAACCCAGCTGGCGAGTGAGAGCATAGTGTCTTTGGCGGTCTGATCACCCATGCGGCGATAAACATCTAGTAGTCCCGCAAGAGTCTTGTGAATAGCGTAGTAAGGGACATTTCCATTGCTGAGCGTGCGGTCCTCGACTTTAGAAATGTCTGATTCGGGAAATCCCGAGAGATATCCCTTGTTGAAGCCAACCTTTGCGTTGTTGGCTTGGCATTTAGCAAGCTCCTGTACAAAGTACGTAGCTCGAGAGCCACATTCTTTGACGCCCGCGGAAGCATAACACTGTGTCCAGGCCGAAAGAAAATGACCTTGAACATGGCTTCTGAAGGGGAAGTCGGGAGCATCCCAGCCGCCATTAGTCTGTGCGCCCTTCGTGTCGACGCCGTGATTCTTGCGGAACACGTAGAGAAGACGATCGGGGTCAATTGAAAGAAGATAGTTCAATGTTCGGTTCTGGTTATCCATCCATCGACTGTCAGTGAGGGAGACCTGAGTCAAGTCGAACGCATCAGCCACATCGTTGACAGCTTGACCGTTGATAGGAAGAATCAGGGACGCAAGGCCCAAAAAGAGGGCTGAGGCTTTGACTACGACCATGATGAAGCTGGTTTTCGTTGATCGGTCGGTTTGATGAAGCGGATGTTACGCCGGATCAGCAGCTGTTTATATATCCATGACATCGATACCCACAAACCACGAAATCAGACAACTCTTTACCCCATATCACCAGTTGAATTGGGCCTGAGCGCTTACTGTCATTGGAGCGCCAAGTCTAATGTTACATCTGCAGATCCGGGGGACCTTCCATATGGCATTTAGCCGATGCTTTGACTGATGATCTTCCACGAGATTTCTGTTCCACAAATAGGAAACACGAAACATCTGCTTGTGATTAATTGGATAAAATACGCGCACCAATGCTGCGTCAGCAACGATCTACATGAAGCGACCCGTAGCGTAGACTCTGGGGAACATACGATGCCATGTCTCAAATAGAGTGGCGCGCCAATGCTTCACGATCAGGTTCGCAAGCTGGACACTTGTTGGTGATAGTGCAGAGCTTAGACATTATGCTTAGTTTAGACTGCCGCGCCAATGTAGGTTGAATGCGAGATGGAGCTTGTCCTATGTCAGGAACTGCAGATGCGGAGAAGGGAGATCCGATCTATATGGGGAAGGTGAGTGAAGAATGCCATGGTGCTTGTGAGGGGTTTGGGGTTGCATCCCGGTGAGAGCAGTCGTCATTCCCGGTGGGAAGGGACTCAAATCCCGGTGGATATGCCGAGTGGTTTTGGCAAGGGGCATAAAAGTGATATTAGAGAACCAATTATCCATTACTCAATTTACTTATGTCTATTCGCGAAGCAACTCTAGCCGACGGAATGAATACCTGTTGCTGGATTACTGTGGCTGCGTTTTGACCGTCCAGCCCTCATCCTTACTACCCATGTCATTGGATGCGGAGTCTTCTACCACAGCCTCCACCACAGTCGAGTCCCCGAATTTCGCATTGATCTCTTCCAGTTCCAAACCTTTCGTTTCCACGAAGGTGAAGTAAGCAATGATGAGGAATATGAAGTCCCACGACGCATTGATGAAGTAGAACTTCCATCCCAGATCAGCCATTGCATAAGCCATGGCAAAGGAAGCAAGAAGACTAGACTATGTTGTTAGTCGAGTTTGTAACACGAAAGATGGATCTCTCCTACCCAGCACTGGAGTCAAGCATGCGGAAGATGGCGATGCCTGTAGCACGAAGCTTGAATGGCGAGACCTCAGTTGGATACAAGCTTGTCATTGGCGTGATCGAAAAGGCGTAAAATCCTTGGAAGAGGAAAATGACAGCAATAGTCCCGTATATGGCGGAATTGTTGGTGCTTTCGCCGAAACCTGTAGTTTACGTTAGCAAGCATCAGACCAAGCAAATACTAGAACCTACGCTTGATGAGACCACCGATGAGTAAGAGGGTAACGACCATGCCCCCAACACCGATGAAGGTCTGTAGTCTGCGCCCGAGAATATCCAGCATGAAGCTACCGAGCACAGCGACCGCGAATGACCAGCAGTTGATAATGACCTGGATCTGTGTCTGGGTTGTCGTGTTGGTTATGCCGGCCTGATTGAGGATCTTGGTGAGGTAGAAGCTGTAATTGTCAGATTCCTCAACTAACCAATATTGCAATGGTATGACTTACGATATGATGAAATTACCAAACAAGTTGATCATGGGCCCAAAGCTGCATAGAATGGCCAGTCTGCGTCTGTTGGGTCCACTGAAAATCATCTCCCTCCAGGGGTTGCGAGGATATTCTTGAGCTTCGCGCAAGATCGTGCTTCTGATCTCTTGAAGCTGCTCACTTCCCTTTTGAAGGTCAGTTTTGTCCTCCCCTTGCATAATGACCAAAACTTCAAGTGCTTCTTCGTTGCGATCCTTGGAGATCAACCATCGTGGAGATTCCGGGACGAAGGGAACAATCATGACAGCCAACAAGCTGGGAACAAACTGGAGGAGAGAAGGTAGTCGCCAGGCCCATGTGTTTTGTATGTTTTGACTTCCGTAGTTGATGATTGCCGAGGCCAGACTACCAACGTAGAAGCAGGAGAAGAACAACCCAAGAACGCGGGCTCGTCGACGTGGAGGGAGCAGCTCGCCAAGAAGAGTTGGTGCAGCACCATTACTGATAGCCGAACCAACACCAACAAGAAAACGGGCGACGACAAACATGGGTATGTTTTGAGCAGCAGCCTGCAAGATGATGCCGATTGTGGTTACGATCGATGCAATGTAGATTGCACGTCGGCGGCCGAAGTGATCAGGAATAGGACCAATGAGGAAGGCACCAAAAATACTGCCCATCCAATTGGCCGCATTGTTGAGACCTTCAGTGACCGTCGTCAAGTGGAAGTATTCTGAGTAGGACGGCAAGATCAACAGGCCATTCATGACGGAGGAATCGTAACCCAGGGTCTGTATGTTGTTAGCTGACTCTGCAGGGGAGTGGATCCGTACGTACAGCTGAGTTCACGATGGTCACTGCCAGGAGGAGAGGCATGAGGATCTTGTGATCTGCAGGAACAAGCCTCGAGACATGTTTTCGTTCGAATGCCATGATTGAGATGGTCGCTGTCGAATGATGAACCGAACCAGGAGCTTGGCTCTTCTTCATGACCGGTTACAGGGTGCATCTTATATCTTGGAACAAAAACATTTACTATCATTGGCTTATCAAGTCTGGGGAAGACAGAACCCAAGGAATTGGTCTTATCAGGCCCGCAACTCCCCGCATCAGATCTAGATCCTGGGGAGATAACGCTTTGATTGAGTTCTGACCAATAGCTTCAAGATCTGAGCCGAAGTCGGTCGAGCTCGGCCGAGCTCACCCGCTAGTGAGTAATTCGTCAATCAAGCAAGTCAAAGTCAGAGACATGATATAGAGCTAAGAGATAAAAGGATAGGATATCACCGAATCGTGTATTCTAACCTCTTTCAATCAGGAAACTTATCGAAATGCCTGGCCCTATCCGACAGTGGTCTGCGTGGCCGGAGTACACCTCTGAAACTGCAGTGTCCTCCAAAGACCCTGAGTTCTTAGAGGTCAAGAAAGCGATCATCAGCGAGTATGGCGCTGAGGCACTTCAGCAAAGCTGGATAAAGGTCTGCAAAGAGCTCGAAAGCATCACTGATGAGATTATCGAGAAGGGAAACACTATTATCCCCGTTTTCGAAACTCAACAAATTATCGAAAATGACTTCTCAGCAGAGCAAGTGTCTGAGATCAAGAGGATCGGCTCTTTCGTCTGTCGCAGCACTGTTCCCAAAGAAGAAGCGACAGCACTTTACTCAGACCTCAAGACTTATGTCGCGGATAACAAAGACTCTATCCAAGCATGGCCCAAGGACAGCCCATCGATGCTGGTTTTGTACAACTCACCAACACAAAACACCATTCGTTCCCATCCAAATCACCTGAAGCTGCAGCGAAAGCTGAATGAGCTTTGGAAATACTCTGCCAAAGATACCTCTCCCGACCCTCTTGTCTATCTTGATGGCATTCGCGATCGTGCGCCAGGCCAGCCTTTTCTTGGGTTGGGTCCTCATATTGATGCTGGAAGTTTGTGTCGCTGGGCTGATCCAACTTACCGAAAAGTCTATGATGATATATTTTCCGGTAAACCAGAAAATCATGATGCTTATGATCTCGATGCGAGAAAGAATGCCAACCAAGAGCTTTACAAAGGCCCTGCTCACTCTACGGTGTTGCGCACGTTCCAAGGATGGACTGCGTTGACGCCAACGGCACCCAGAGAGGGGACCATTATGATATACCCCAATGTCAAGACTGTAATCGCATACCTCCTTCTCCGACCCTTCTTCAGTCCACCGAAGGATCCTGGTCATATAATGGACGCTGAGAAGTGGACGTTTGATGACTCCACCGGTTGGTTTCCGGGAACTATGAAGCCAGAAAGTCAGCGATTGAGTCGGTCATCCCATCCTCATCTGAGGCTCGAAGAATGCCTTATTCATATGCCTGAGGTACGACCTGGCGATACAGTCTGGTGGCATTGCGATGTAAGTGAATCCTCCCTCATTATTTCCGTCCAATTATCTGACCAAAATTACTTCCAGGTTTGTCATGCTGTTGATACTGAGCACCTTGGAAAGAACAACGCGTCAGTAGCCTTCATAGCTGCGTGCCCTACAACACCAGCGAATGAAGCTTACGTGAAAGATCAGCTTCTTGCTACATTAGAAGGACGACCTTCTGCTGATTACGCTGATGGGAACGATCTGGATGAGAGCACACTGAAAGGATATGTGGGCCTTGATGGTCTGAATGATGAAGCGCGCAAGACGTTCGGATTCCACCTACTGTAAACGTTTGGTATACCATCTACGTCCCGAAAGACTATATACTTTATATCAGGCGAGAAGTCAACTATTCGGACAGACTGGGCTTGTCATAATCCGCCCATGGTTCTGTAAGATTGTCTAAATCCTTTTGTGACATTGGACTCTAGTCTAACAATTGCTTGCTTCAGTTTTATCGAAAAACATCGTAATGCACGGTAATGATATTATTCAGAGTCGCATTGTGTTTGTAATGAATTGGTCATCATTGTGTGGATGGTGGGGAGAGTGATGTATGGCTGATCTCATTATGGCGCCTGTCGCGAAGAGTGTTAGCACATAAGCAAGCCACAAGCAAACCGTAGGTAAACTATAAGCAAACCACTGCCATCTACTTCACAATCCTACCAACACTTCGATTCCAAGATAAAAGAGCCTTAGACCGAGATAATCACACACCATGTCGACTGCTATTGTTGTTGGAGCTACAGGTAGGTGATAATCCAAGAACCATGGCTGCATATCTTACAGTCGGTCGCGACAGGCATTCTGGGCCGAGAAATTGTTCATCAGCTTGGCCAGAACCCGCAGAAATGGAGCAAGGTCTACTCCCTCTCCCGATCTCAGAAAGAAGAGTTCCCTTCGAATGTTGAGCACAGACACATCGACCTCACTGGGAACGCCGATGAGGTAGCCAAGAACCTGCAGGGTATCTCAGCTGAATACGTCTTCTTTGCCGCTTACCTCGAAAAGGCTGATGAGCAGACGAATTGGGATGTCAATGGCGATATGCTACAAGCTTTTGTAGATGCCCTCGTCAAGAGCGGTATTGACAAAAACCTCAAGAGATTCCTGCTTGTTACCGGTGCGAAGCAATATGGTGTTCATCTAGGACCTGTCAAGAATCCCATGTTCGAATCTGATCCTTGGCAAACTGACCAGTCAACCTTTCCGCCCAACTTCTATTATCGTCAGCAGGATATCCTGAAGAAATTCTGCGGCAAATCCAACGGTCGCATCAGCTGGAATGTCACTTATCCCAATGATGTCATCGGCTATGCACGAGGAAACTTCATGAACCTGGCTACGGCTGTTGGCATTTACGCGGCAACCAGCAAAGAGCTTGCTAAAGATCTCATCTTCCCTGGTTCAGAGAGGTTCTACACTGGTTTCGATAGTTTCACAAGCGCCGAACTTCATGCAAAGTTTTGTGAGTGGGCCGTGCTTGAACCTTCGGCTGCCAATGAAGCTTTCAACGTCGTCAATGGTGATGTTGAGAGCTGGCAGAACCTGTGGCCTAAAGTGGCAGAACGGTTTGGAACCAAGGTCGATGCCTCGCAATTCCAGAAGTCTCACCCATTAAGCGCATCCACTGATTTGAATCCCGTTCCTCCACTTAGCTTGCATGAGGAGAGTTCCGGTCTCAAGGGTGTCACCAAACCAGGCAAGATGGAGCAGATGATCGATTTAACGAAGTGGAGCCAGCAGGAGGAGGTAAAGGAAGCTTGGAAGAAACTCGCTAAGCGAGAGGGCTTGGATGAAAAGGCATTGGAAGGGGCTACGTGGGGATTCCTCGGTTTCGTGCTGGGCAGGAATTTTGATCTGGTGATTAGTATGAGCAAAGCGCGAAAGCTTGGTTGGACTGGGTAAGTCGAATACCTTTCGAGAATTATGAGACTTGCTAACATTGAACAAGATATGAGGATAGTTGGGAGGCCCTGAGCAAGGTTTTTGATAAACTGAAAGATGCCAAAGTTCTGCCCTGAGCTTGTTGCTCTATGACAAGTTTCCAGGTCGAGCCGCCTAGTATACTACAGGATGGATAGCTTCAAATATTCGGTAACCAGAAATCCATTTATGTACCGGCTTCGTTCATACTTTTCCTCAAGACTCGAGCTGCATGCCGAGCTAGTAGATTATGTGACTCAACAGCGTCCAGCAAGACAAGCCCAGCTTCAATAGCATCGAGATACTCCCGTTTATCCTTGGAGCTGGTGCTTTGGCATTCCCGCAGTAGAAACATGGCAGAAGAATAAATATGATACGACAGCGCCCTTGAGACTTCAGTATGCTGGAAGTAAACTATGGGCGGGGTTGTCTTACCACTGCTTTCTGGTTGATGCTGGCTGGTCCCAGCTTCGGTTAATCCAAATTAGGCTCATGGCAGACGTGACGCTAACTGTTCGTGCCCAGTGATATTCCTCGGGAGATGATAGCCACTGCTTTTGAAGAACGCGGTTGATGTGCATGCGTAGATGCAGGAGGACCAGAGTCAGGTCGTAGCGCTGCCACTTGATCCACGGTTGGGTACTCTCAAGAGCTTGGATCTCTGCGTCGGTGACCGCATCGCTCTCGGGCTGCAAGTGGCTGGGTAACGAGTCAATGATGCTCGCTAGTCCATCGTCGGCAGTTTTGACGATGTCGATGGCACTTTTCAACGACTTGACACCATATTTCAGTGATATGCGAAACTTGTATATGACTTGAGATGTTCGAGCCATGAAGATGTGATAGTGTACGGGGTCCACGAGCGTATCCTGTGCGTCGCGGTGGGAGACAGAAGGTAGGGGAATACTAAAGTCAGATTCGTCTATAACTGGGGACACATGCGTCAAGTTCAACCTGATTGCAAGCAAGTTGATTAGCGTTGGAGCGATATCGACATCTTGAAGCCTTACCATTCGCAGATAACCAGTGTCCACCACAAACGGCGCTCTGCTTCAAGGCTCAGATACCGTTCCTTACGTTTGTCATCATCTTCGGCTAAGCGGAGAGTTTGTGCAATTCTGATCGCTGACACTCGCAAGTGATGCCCCATCTCCGAATCCCCACGGTTATTGAAGGCCATGCATAGGACAGCTATTGCTTGCACGCTGTGCACGTTGGGTACCCGCAGGAAGTCTGCCTTGTGAAGACAGAAAAGGGCTGCCTCGTACCAGTTTTGAGATACTTGCTCTATGGGAACTCCTGGGGAGAGGGGCAGGCTTTGAGCTTCGTCGTCTTCCATCATCAAAATAGCTGTCTTAATCACTCGTCAGTTCCACCATCCGATGAAAGGGGTCAATTGAGTATTGCATGACTTACACTGAGAACACTAAAGTAGACAGCGAGCCACGACACGTCAGCTTCGACAAGTGCAAGGCCTGCCTCTAAACTTTCTGCGAACTTATCGCATTCGTCCTTGAACTGAGGATATTCCAGCGCATAATGAACCCAAGAATCCCATGTCATATCAAACTCTATGAGCTTCCTACTGCACTCTACATTGGGCAAAATAATATCCGCCCAGTGTGATACACGGGAGCCGCTGGCGTCAGACTCCAGAGCCAGGCTTTCCCATAAGCCATCAGCAAGCTCGCCTGGAGTATACTCTAGCTCGTCTACTGACTTGCGCGATATATGGCATTGTGGGGTTGTAATGCTTTGGCGGCGCTCTTGATTCGCCTTTAGTGTAATAATCTCGCGTCGTAGACGGTCATTCTCTTCCTTGAGCTCTTGGTATGTAGGAGTTCTGGGGCCGTCTTGCCATCTGTTATCTTATCAGCTTCAATGATACTAACAAGGTCAGGATCATTCACAGACGTGGTCACCTGGCCGCGAATAAGGACCATTTCCCTGACACACGATTCAGCCTGGCCACGCTTGATGCATCGTGAACAAGGAACAGATTTATCGCATTTGACTTTACGAGATGAGCATGATAGGCAGCTCCGCGGCGCTCGCTGCGTAGATCGAAGGGCGATTGCATCACTTGAACGATGTTCCATACTGACTCACTCAAAGGTATCACGAAGGTGAGGAATGAGAGGGGAGTCTGCCCTCAAACTCAACCGAGCTGACCCGATAATCGCCTGCGTTGTGATTGGGTGGGTATACGCGGAGTGACGCTTATCGGAGCTGCCCCACGGTATTTGAACTTTCCGATGTAAGCATAATAAGATAAATCTACACTCTTCTTTATTTTCTATTACGGCGTGACTAACGTCTCCTTTGAATTACTCGGAATGCCATCTGTCGTGGTTTTCCGTGGCGCAGCCATTCACTCTGTTGACCTCCAAACTCTGGAATTTGTCGACGATGCAACTCTCATCATCAGCGACGGCGTCATCACAGGATTCTGGAAGAACCCTGCCGATGTCCCCAAAGATGCATTTCCCTCTGATACCAAAATCCACAATCTCCCTCATGGTGAATTCCTGATCCCAGGATTTGTCGACACTCATAATCACGCTCCTCAATGGCCGATGCGGGGTCTTGGCCAGGGTCTTCACATCCTCGATTGGCTCGACCAGGTGACGTTTCCCTTCGAAGCGCGATTCTCTGATCCAAAGTATGCGAAAAAGATGTATGAACACACCGTTCAGGACTTTCTGCGACAGGGAATCACGACTGCCTCGTACTATGGCTCCCAGCATGCTGAAGCGACACGCATACTAGCAGACATATGCCACGCGAAAGGCCAGCGCGCGTTTGTCGGAAAATGTAACATGGACAGAAATGCGCCAGATTATCTTCGTGAACAAAGTGCAGAGGACTCTCTTCGCGAGACCAAGGAGTGTATTGCTCATAT
Source organism: Fusarium nygamai (assembly GCA_001262555.1). NCBI lineage: Eukaryota > Fungi > Ascomycota > Sordariomycetes > Hypocreales > Nectriaceae > Fusarium > Fusarium nygamai. Next base: position 464,868 of record LBNR01000014.1, on the reverse strand, counting down.
TCGTGCACTGGAACCCACTGGAGAAGGTGAAGAGGGGTTGGTGAAGCCGGTTGTTACACCAAGATTCGCTATCTGCTGCACTGACGAACTTCTTCGTGGTCTTGGAGACATGGTACAGGCAGACGATACTCTGGCCATTCAAACACATTTCAACGAAGCTCAGCAAGAGATTGACTTCACCAAGGAGCTGTTCCCTCAGTTCAAAGGCAGCGAGGCCGATTTGTACGAGAGCTATGGTCTCCTCAACAAGCGCAGCATCCTTGCACACTGCACCATCATGACCGACTACGAAAAGGAACGTCTTGAGGCGCTCAAGTGTGGTATAGCTCACTGTCCCATTGCCAACATGACAGTCGGTGGTGGTTTCATGGTAGCGCCAATCCGCGATTTCCTCCGTCGCGGGATTAAATGCGGTCTTGGTACTGATAGTGGAGGCGGCTGGGCATCTCAGATGTTAGCAGTCATGAGACAAGCGATGATAGCTTCGAATGCACGCGAGGTTATGTCCAAAGGCGAAGACAGGGCTCTTTCACTTGAGGAAGTATTCTATCTCGCAACAATGGGAGGCGCCAAGGTCTTGTGTCTCGAAGATAAAATCGGGAACTTTGAAGTTGGTAAAGAGTTTGATGCCATCTGGGTGGCTACAACAACAGGACTGCAGTCTGCTATGACACCTAGAGAGGAGGAAGACTCGTTGAGGGGCTTGTTTGAGAAGTATGTCATGACGGGCGATGATAGGAATGTGGCACAGGTTTTTGTTAAGGGCCGTAGAGTTGCAGGGAGCCGAGAGTATGACTAGATTGGGCAGGTTCTAGAGTCGTCCTCGGGCTAACAAGGAGCTTGGGTGCATATACCAGCATGGCAATCAACAACTCATGCGGTTCACATCGACTCCGCTGTAACAAGTCATCATTGTCGCTTCTTCTGCAGTACTGACTTCAGCTTGATGTTTGTCCCTATGCACCAGGCACGCTAGATCTGCAGTCAAAATCTCTCACTGAGAGCCTGTATCAGCAGAGAGATCCTTGAACCATGCGTAAGTGAGTAGGATAGAGTGTGATGCTACGTTGATATTAACTCGATTAGTTGGCTGGCGGCAATTCCCTCGGAGATAAACAGATACAAGTCTGTAGGCAATAATGCTGAATTAGTCTCGCGGCTGGATACTTCGTGTGTGACGAGTATTTGACATGAAATTTGTATGGGGCACTTTGCGCGCATGAGCCTCATGATATGATGCGTTACTGGCCACAACGACCTAAGTTAGATCAACATATAAATATAAGTAGTATGTCTCAAGGCTTTCAAGACATCATGGGTGTGATACTAGAATGAAGCACGACTATCTTAGACCTAAGCGTGTATTCCTCTCACGTTCCGCATCTATACATGGTCGGAAAGCCCGACGCGAATGTTTCTCTTCCCACCCCAATGATATGTTGCACTGTTCTGTTCCTTTGTCAGGGCAAGGCTTTTCTTGATGGTGCCACGAGATGAGGTGACCACAGGTACCCCAGTATCATACCATCATGGTTTTGCACATTTTGTTTTAGATTGAATGATGACAAGTTTGATAAATTCGATGTGTAAGAAATATATCCTCGTGATGTTGGAAATGCTGAGGAGAGAGGTCTGAGGAGAGCTTTTTATACGTTGAGTGGATTTCTGAATCAAGATATGTCATCGCTGTGTCTACGTCACAGCTCTTGCTATAAATTACAGAAACATGTAACTCAAATTCAACACATGTGTATCGCGCGCATTGTATGCTATTCTATGCTCAATTTCCCATCAGTCTATAGGCATGTGGCCTTTTTCCTCTCCTCTTCCTCCGCCAGCTTTTTATCTTCTTCACAGGGACAACAGTCTGTTTCTATCGATCTGCTTGGATTCAGTTCGAGACCAGCACAACTTCCACTGTCCTTATTGTCACAGTCTAAAGTCTGGACCTCATGAGTGATTTCGTGGCCGCATTTGTCAATGACATGCGTGATGATGGTGATGCACATGTTAGATTTGTTTGCGATTGTGGCAACGAAGTAACTGTTTGATTACGCACGTCAAGCCAATGTATTACAACTTAAGTTCTCTTTATAGCTAGACAGACAGCCACGTCCAAGCATACTAATTTATAGGTATTATATGTCACTGAATCACATAGAAAACAGAGAGTGGTGATCTTACACAAGACAATGATTCGCAATGAACACGTACGGTGGGATGGCTGTTGATTGGTCAACCACTAGATGGGGCATTCACTATGCCATATCTGGCTAGTCTGCTGTGTTTGATTAAGTTCACCAAGGTCATCATCCATCCCCGCTCGTTTCATCCCTTCTTCTTGATCAACAAAACCTCTCTATCACGACAAGGACAGCAAATATGGAAGGACAAACGAGGCTGGATCGGCTACCGCCAGAGATATTCTCGATGATTCTACTCAAGCTCGAGCCGCGCCAAATCAAGCCTCTCATGCAGACGAGTAAGACCATTAACGCAATGGCCAAGTCAATGTTTTACAGGAGAATGATATTCTCCAGAGATAGGCATTTCAGAAGGTTTCTGAGAGTCGCCAAAGGGGATCCAAGAATCCTCAACATGATTCATCATTTAGATGTCAAAAACGTTGATGCTCGGTATTTCTGGCTGCTCCTCTGCCTTGACCTTCGCAACATCGAGAGCGCCACTTTGAGTGATGGGGAGACCATGATCATTGGAGCCCGTGACGGCCTGGCTGATTTTGAAAACATGGCCTCGCTTCTGTCCGGACGTATAACCCCTAAGCCTAGACTGAAGACGGGTGAGTTTGTCAATAATCACATGACAGGGGCTAATGGCACAGTATCTTACGATATCAGAGGCCCAGACCCGCGTATTTTGTCTTTGGACGAGATTAAACTATTCCGTTATCCCAGTCTTACATCTCTGCGACTCCATAACGTTAGACTCGATCGTTATGCCTCTGAATTAGTTCAGCCCCTTCCATTTGAGAATCTAGAGTCTCTCCACCTAGAAGTTTACAATTATACGGACAAGATTCTGGAAAGACTCTTGCGAAATGCGAAGAAACTCAAGCGCTTCGAGTTTCACCACCCTATGGACGAAATAGACCGAGATACCCCGAACTTTCCACGGCTTCTAAGACCATGCCGAGAGAGTATCAAGATCATAGAGCTTTACTGGGACTGTCGCCGCCCATACTTCAAGGACAGGCCCATGAAATTTGCCAAGTTCACGTCTCTCCAATATATCGCCGCCCCACCAAAAGCTCTGTTTGGTCATTATCTCTATCAAAGTGATATCGAGTGGTTGCCCAAGCTCAGAGAGCATCTACCGCCAAGCTTGAAGGTGCTGTTCTTGCAAGAGATTGAAATCTATGAAAAAACTCCACTATTGCCCCCAGGTCAAGAACTTACTGACGACTATGACCCATGGTGGTATTTGATACCTGCCGATTACGATATGGTTAAAACTCTCATCGACTATGAGGCATTGTTTCCGGCGCTTTCCGTTATTGCGTGGACGTCGCCAGTAGGCACAGATCCGCCGTGGCAACTCGACGAACCTGCCGTCAAAATCGGTATCGAACTTAAGTGCGCAAAGACCAGGATACAGTTTGAACCAGATGAAGAGTGGCTTGATGAGCTGGAAAGAAACCCAGCGACTGTGTACTCAGATACTGGTTCGGAGTATTCAGAGGCTGGTTCTGAGGAGGCTTCGGAGGCAGGGTCAGGGGAGGCGGGTTTGGAGGAGGCTTCAGAGACTGGCCGGTAGGAGACTTCAGAGGAAAAGTCCTAAAAGCAAGGTAATGACCTTGTCCATTGTTATGACTTCTATCATGCTCAGTACATGTTTCACAGCATACCAGTTGCAGTGTATATATCTTAATGTGCCAAAATCATTAAAACTTCTATTTTCATTACTTGGTATCAACATTAAAGTCTTATCTATGAGCATCCATGCTTCTTTGTATCGTTCTCGTATAATCCTTTTCCGCACTGCGTAGCGAAGGATTAGAGCTCGCTGCTGTATCTGGGTATCTTGGGTCTCTCTCCGCCGAGTCGTCAACCTCGACCACCACCGATGTCACGGTATCCATCTGAATAGCCGGTCCTCTCAGAGATTCTTGACTGATGGTGCGAGTCATTCCCTTTCTACTTCTGTTCTCTGAGCCGCTTGCCCTAGCAGGCCATGACCACCATCCTCCAGCGACGTTCTCGTCTGCTTGTTGGCCACCCTGAATCGAGATGGTGTTTCCGAACCGACGACTAGGTGTTTTGAGGAAGGCGAAGGTGCTCAGGCCAACATCGTCAGACGAGACGTCGTACTTTGAGGCGAAGACGATAGTGTTTCGGGTTGTGCCAAATAGCAGGCAATCGAAGGAACCGTTGGATGCGATCATGGCACCAGCGAAACAGAAGTAGCCATTGGGTACATTCGCGCCAGCCATGGTCGCAATACGGCCAGCCGCAAGGGGAAGGGTACACATGACATAGATAACGGGGTAGATCAGGAAGGCAGGGTTGCGGCTGAGTTGGAGTTGCATGGTATCGGCCTGGCTTGGTGATCCTGAAGACTCAAATCGCGCTTGACGACGGAGATGGAAGAAGATGATGAGGTATAAGACAGATGTTGTACCAAGGCCGAGGAAGATGTAGAGGTAATGTGTAAAGAGTCGAAGGTTCTCGTACTTTCGGTTCATCCAGCACTGTAAACTGTTAGAGGGCTACCGACAGTCGATGATGTATACTGGACTTACCCAACTTCCAGCGCGGACGAAAAAGCCTCCAAACTCTGCACCATTGCGAGTCACGGCAATCGGAATGAGGGAAATGGCATAGACAAAGATCCAGATAGCGATAATCATTGCGTACAGTACCCTCTGGGGTGTCTGCCGTCGCTTGACAACAGCAAGGTAAGTGTGAATGGCAATCGCAGTGATGAACATGGACGAAGCCAAGTCACCAAGCGACACGAAGAGCCCCTGGGTATAGCAAGACGCTGTTCCAACCATGATCGCATTATTTCGAAGCCACGCCGCGTTGAGGAAGAAGGCTACTCCTTGATGCATGTCGGCGAGTAGCAGATTGATGATAAGAACGAGGAACTGATTCGGTCGTCGAGGGGCGGTAGGAACATTTCCATCTGCCTTCTTATTGGCGTCTTGATCGTTCTCAGCAAATATCCCATCAATACCCAGTGTAAAGTCGATCGCCCTCTGAATCGGTCCAGTCGTATGTTGAAAGTGCCCTGAAGGCTGCGACTTGATGAACAAGCTCCATGTCGTAAGCTTATACACCAAATAAAAGAACAAAGTACTCGCAGAAAAGAACGAAATGAAGGCGAGGACAGTAACGGCAGTCAATCCGCGTCGAAGATCATCATTCAAAGGGTCCAACGTCCGCCCTTCAACAGGAAGATCGCCCCACGCCATTATTATTGTTATTTTAAACGAGAGAATCTGTCGAATCTCAGGAACGAGATGCGAACTGCAGATGAGAAATGACAGCCCCCACGGGTTATTAAGAGGGAAAAAGACCCTGAATGGGCCAAGAATGTAAAGGATTTATCGCCCAGAGGCACAGATCCACGATGTGACATCGCTTCGTAGCTGAGCGCCCGTTCTGTATTAATGCATCAAGGGAATCCTGGCATTTTTTCAGCACTAGAGTTCTCGGCCGACTCTTTTCGCGCCGAGACTAGGCCAACCTAGTCGTCTCTCACGGATGTGGCTTTTTCCGCTGCAGATTTGTGAGAAGAAAAAACGTGGAAGTCATTTGGCTATTCTACGGGTCAGTACGTAATTGAGATCCATTCTTGACATCTCGTCAGATGGAACATTATCCATCACCCTTGAAGATAGTGGAGATCAAGTGTCGTGTCTCAGGTCGATGAAGAAAAAAAAGCCAAAAGAAACATGCTTAGAAAATGGGTCTTCACCGACCCAAAGATCGACTCGCTTGCTACGGCACGATTGCACATCAATAGTGGATGAAAATACAACTCTCCAGTTCACTTCAAAATTCACCTCTATTTCTCCCACCTCAAAAACGAGCCTCGGCACAGAACTCATCGTCCTTCTGTTCCTGACATGGCGTTGGCAAGTTAGGATCGGCGCACGCGATGTGGTGTCGAGCGAGTCAGTGTTTGGTGTTCAAACGTTCCTCGCTAGAACATTCTTGGTAAAACGCCCAGACATAGCGGCCATACCGTGTGTCTTAGCGCACTGAGCCCTGGGCATTTCGGCAGTTTTGGTCATAGCGGATGACATTTTTCACATTTCATGCGCTGAGACGGTCTAGAACGAGCGAGATCTTTGGGTTTTTGTTAGTATCGGGCACTGCATCACGATTGGGAAATGAGGCTCAGTGAGTGAACCGCACCATATTCCACTGCGCTGGGCCGTGCTGCTGCAGAAGATGAAACAATACTAATTTTATATGCTTCGGACCTAAAAATGGCTGCCATTGAGTTTGAACTCGTGCCATATAAACAAAGCAAGTCTTCATCTCGATGAGTTGCATACATATCTGCCACCGTAATATTTAATGTTATCTGCCGGGCATAACTCAGCGCTCAGCCCTACTATACCCTTGATCCATGACCGTAGGTTGTAACTATTCAGGCCGCAGCGCAAACTGCTTCCTACGCGGTCTTCTCAGCGAATTGTCTCTCGACTTCCTCCGCAAACTTCCCAATGCTATCAAATCTCCATTCAAACGCCACATTTTCTTTCAGTCTCTCATAATCACCTCCGACACCTGTTCCCTCTTTCTTTTCACCGCCGCGAGAGATCCAAACACTCCTGAGTCCTAACCGTTTGGCCGGGACGTGATCTGCAGTCAAACTTCTCGCTACGTGTAGTAATTCCCCGCGATCCTTGTCGACGTGCAGATCGCTTCTGAGATGATCAAACAGGTAGTCGAAGTTTGCCTTAGCGGGTTTATAACTACCGATGTCTTCTGCAGTGTAGACCTTGTCGAATTCAGCGGGCTGAAGATGCTTTAGAGTCGAAGCGGCATTGACGTTATCCATGTTGGTGAGGATGATAAGTTTGTAGTGTTTCTTTAAAATTTGCAAGCCTGGAATTGTGTCGGGGAAAGGCAACCAAGTCCCGGGTAGGGACTCAAGATGGTTCATTTCTTCTTCAGGTACAGAGACACCAAGTTCGTCTGCGAGACTTTTGAACGAGCGCGACACGATACTGCCGTAGCGTAGGGTAGGCTCCCCCTCTTCAAGGACTTGGGTATGCTGATGAAAGCGCTGAATCAACAGAACTGGATTCTTTTTGTAATCGCTTTCGGAAGGAAGATGACTTATAATGGGGTGTAAGCCACGGATCATGCCAGACTCTTGATCTATCAAAGTGCCATAGCAGTCAAATGACAGGGCCTTGAATGTTGTGAGATCAGGATAAGACATTTTAAGAATTATTCGGTGAACAGCCAATGACGACTTAATATGAGTGAGTTTCTGGTAAATGTTTTTACTCTCCTTTCTAATGAGTAATAGATTCAGTTTAGGCGAGACAATTGATCAGAATTGGTAGCTTATATATACTCAACTCGCAAGGGCGTCGTTGACGAGATCATGATTACCTTCTGACCACTGACGTCAAGGCAGGATCCTTCTGCTAAGGCGGGGCATTGTACACCGAGAAATGTTTCGGTCGATAGAATTTTGCAGTAAAGCTTTTGGAAAGGACATTAATTATCGACTTCCAGTCCCAGATCTTGGTTCATAAGTACGGCCACGACGGTGCAGAGTAGAAGTATTTGAGAAATAGTTACATATAATGAAGACCAAGCATTTGCCAGTCCAAGGAACCAGAACAATAACTAGATAAGAATAAAACCATAGGAGAGAAAGCTGAGAAAATATAATCAGAGTAAGATCTTTAACTACCAGACAGCTTGGAAACCGCAGGTGCCTTGCGCACCCAATCCTGTAGCCCACCCTCAACAGCATCAACAAGCCATCTTGCCAGCGCGCCTCGTGGGAAAGAATAGGTATAACCCTTCTGCCCAACATTTCCGACGAAAGACTTCCCATCCTCTCTATCTTTCGCCCAGCTTTCCTTATCAGAACCCCCAGGAATCGCCGAGATACTGAATATGGTCCAATCGAGGTCTTTGGCGTCGGTCGCGAATGTTTTCCCGATCGAGGTAATAGCACGGTAAGCGTTAGAGAATACGGTGCGAACCATAAGATTTATGGTTGGTTGGAGGACTGTCCATGAATCTTCTTTCTGGGTGATGGTGAGCGTTCCCATTGCAAAGATTCGCTTAACGCCGTGTCGGCGCATCGCAGGAAACAGGGAGTCTTTGTAGAAGTCGGGAATAGAGTTTGGGGGCGTGGTGCGATCGCTGATTAGAGGCCCAAGGAGCGAGATGACGATGTTGACCTTGGCCACGGCTCGGTCGAGAGCTGCCTTGTCGGACAGATCTCCCTTGACGATCTGGGAAAGTTAGCCGCTTTCTTCGTTCAAGATTACCATCATACGTGAGACTTGCCTTGAGTGATGGGTCGGAAACCAGGTCTTCAAGGGCCTTTTGAGGATTCCTTGCGTATGCTACCACTTTATGCTTGCGATGAAGTAGCTCCCGCAGCAGATTGATACCCGCAGGGCCGGTGCCGCCAAGCACGAGGACAGTTAAGGAAGGCATAGTGAATGGAGTACTGATAATTAAGAGTGAAGATCGAAACTACATCGTTGCGCAAACGGATGTCTATATATACAGTTTGGCCTACATCCCTTTCTCGAGTTGACAGCACATTTGAACATTCCGCGCGTAAAATGATTGGTTCTGCTTTCTTCCGAAAATGATCAGTCAATATCTGTCACCCTCTGGCGAATCATGGCAATCTTCGCCCAAGAGTATCTCCGAGCGGAGAGCATTGACTTCAATCCCGCACCCGACTCTTGCATAACCACGATTACAAACAATGAGAAAAAATGGAAGCTGTTGGATCTGCCGCTTACGCCACAAGAAATGTGACGAGATTCATCCGACTTGTGGAAATTGTGTCGCGCTCGGATTAGCGTGTCATTTCAGCGATGCTAAGCCAGAATGGATGGACAATGGCGAGCAGCAGCGGCAAATGAGCCAGCGCTTGAAGGCTCAGGTCAAACGGAATGCTAGAAACAAAAGGGGGAGGCAGACGATCCAGAAGATTACTCATCAACTCGACAATGAGCCGGTTCCTCTTGTTGAAGCATCTGTTTCACCCCCAGTCTCTACTCCGGACCCGACACCACCTGGCATAACTATCGCGGAATCGGTGGACGACGTTACACCGGCTTCTTGGCCCAGCAACATTGACAGTCGCGCACACCAGGGATCCAATATCGTCGACCTACCACTACGTGACAATTCCGAGCACTTCCTGTTTAGGACTATTTTTCGCGAGAGGCTCGAGGTCGATCTCGACGGCGAAGAGGATCTGCGTTTTCTCATGACCTACAAGGACTATGTCTTTCCACTACTTCACCCCTTCTATCACTCTTCGTTCTTCGAAGGCGGTCATAACTGGCTTCTGGTTGCTGCCTTCAGAAACCCCGAGTCAAGACAATTGATCGTGAGCCTAGTGACGTACTTCTTCTCAGTTGTGCCCCTCGTTCCTGGCGCAGGATATACCTTGTGTGCCACCTTTGCCTGGGAACAAGTTCAAAAGCAATCGGAGCAAGCTTTCAATGGAATGCAGCATAGGGTTGAGATGCTTGGCGTCACCGCTAATCTATGGGAGAGAACACATCTCTTTGGAGACATCATGCTGTTACTCGAGTTTGAGACCATGACTCAGTATTCCCAATCATGGAGACCTCATCTCGATGCTGCGATAATCCTCTTTAAGCAGATTCTTGACTCGCCAGAAATAAGGCATGTTGTGTGGCGCGTGACATTTGATCCGACGCAGATGTCAGCGGAGCAGGCGAACAGAATCAATTGTTCAGGCGTCAACTTGTTTTCTTCAACACAAGTGGCTTTACGCTTTTTCGCTGCCAAGATCATTCTCGCCGACATCGTATCTAGCAGCGCACTCGAGCAACTTCCCCGCCTCAATGACTATTACGAAAAGTTGATGTCGGGTCAAGGTGAAACCAGTCTCAACATGAAAGATGTGACTGGGTGCGAGAACTGGGTGTTTCTCAGCATTGCCGAAGCAGTGGCTCTCGACGCCTGGAAGAAAGAGACGAAAAGGAAAGGGAATTTCTCTTTTATGACTTTGGTTCAAAGGGCAGGCAAGATTCTTGAAAAGCTTGATCGGGGCCTGGCGATACTGAAAGACGAAGAGCGCCGAGCACAAGAGACCACCCATCAGCGAGGTGAGATTTTCGCAGAGTTCACTCTACTACGAACCATGCGCCCTCCACACGACACCTACTACGCTATTACTCGGGTATGGGCGAACGCTGCACGGCTCTACCTAACTGTCGTTCTCTCGGGATGGCATCCAGAAATGAGCGAAGTGGCTGATCTCGTGTCCGCAAATCTGGTTTTGTTGGAAAGCTTGACGACACCAAGCTGTTTGATGACGGTTACGTGGCCCTTCTGCGTGACAGGGTGTTTGGCCTCCGAAAGTCAAGAAACTGTAGTTGAACAAGTCTTTAGTAGGACGAAGCCACTGAGTAACGTGGGTGGCTTGATCGAGGCTATGAGAATCGTTCGAGAAACGTGGAAACGGCGAGGGTTGAGTCAGGAGTGGGACTTGGCGGCTTGCTTTAGGAGTTTGGACGATATTCCGTTGTTGGTTTGAATGATCGAGGATGCTTTAGACAGTGGAGAACGGTCAGGCACTAAGGTTTCCTCGGGGAGCAAGAAGATATCAGACCTTAATTTATAATATTCGAATAGGCCTAGTAAAGGGCATCCTAAACTTAGTAAAGATTTCCCCAAAGTTAGTAGAAATATCCTAAATATATATTAACTTACCTAAATTCTTTTATCACTTAGGATTAAGGTCCTGCGTTTTCGTCCCTCCGCTAGGGCTCACATAAGGATCGATAGACAGGCGAAAGACTTACCAGACAGTAGTAATCATAGCCTAGAATATTATTGGTGAGGTAAGAACACATCCACAAGCAATTCACTTGCTCACAACCCACTAGCTTAAGGTTATCAGTAGCAATACTCCTCTCGAGAGTCCGCCCGTCCTTCATCGTAAGCAGCTTGGGTCTTTGAGCCTCAGATTTGCCTGTTAAAGATTGTCAAAATTAGCAAATAACGTTGTGATAGACTGAAACAAGATACGATGGAAAGTCTCATATGTCAGGCGATGTCGGTTCAATGGGTCCTCAAAGACGCAGTATTCCATGCGAGTAACCTCAGTTCGGCAAAATATTATGCATCATATAGAGTGATGAGTAGGAGAAAGAAATCAGGATGAACTGTACCTTTCATGAATAGTCTTCTTGACAGTGCTTGACAGTGCTTGACCGCCGATTTACTACTGTCGGATCTAAGCGACGAGACTGCTGTCAAAGTTTATATGCTATATTATGCATCGTTGCGTGCTTCATTTTATCATCTTCCCAGCTGATAATCTCAATATGTAATGATATCTTAGTGCTCACGATGAATCATTTTGTATGGTTCGCTGGATGTTACGTCACGCCGAGACGAAAGGAGTCGGCCGTGAGAATGTACCCTGCTCTCAATGCTGCAAAGTAACGGCTCGGGTTTGATGAAGTGCCCGTTGGATGGATGAGGGGCCTCACTTGAAGTCCGCCGTCACACAGACCGCCATGAAAGTAATCACTCGGATCGGATGTTGCTGTTCTCCTTAAACCACCATTGAAACTGAGAGACATGCAACAAGATGCGGACACGAGTGACGACAGAGTTGTAGGAAAGAATATCTTTAAACAGATCCTAAATCTTAACATCTACATGTTTAATGGAAGTTCTCTACAAGTCTACAGCACCACCTTCTGGATGGTATTAATTCTACTTTCACAATCCATTTGGAGGCTGGAACACCTATCTAACTTGTGCTGTCAAAATTAAGTTCCCTGACAACGAACACTGCATCGATCAAGATGCACTAGATAATTACCCCTGTATTTAGCACCGGAAGCTCGGGATTAGACATTTTCGATACAGGATGATGCAGAATGACTCATGGTGATTCTCCCGATTTGGTAGTTTAGACCTGGGGATGGCTGGTGCTAATTGGCCTACAAGCAAATTCATTGCCAATGAGACCGATCGAAGGTAAAGAAACCTAGAATACACATCTATATGAAGAAAAACAACTAGAGCATTCAATTATACTCCTTAAAATCCTCAAGGTTGCAATTTTCGGCGTTGAGCATGTTTGTTTCTATCCCATTTTTGACCTTCGATGAGGTTCGCGGCATGAGGCAATTTGGCAATGAAATCTCAATCAAGTACAACTGCCTTGCCCCTGCGGCTTCAATCTTTATTTCTGTTCTCTAATTCCAGTTAAGTACTAAAAAGACCGGAGACGGAATCACTCTTTCCCCAACGCTGCTGCTACTGTATGGTGGTGTTGACGACTTCAAGATTCACTCACAAGAGTATCGCATTCGCCTCTGCTCGATTTCGCATGTTAGTATCATCTCAAATCTGGTAGAATATCTGGCCTCTATATGCTAAGATATGCAAGTATGCTTAATTCACGCGATAAGTTGGGGAAACACGATATCCGGCAGATCAAGTTGTGTTCAGCATATGTCAACTGCCGATCGAGATGCTTGGCCAGCTGCCAATTCATTACCCAAACTCGGTAAAATAAAATGCTGATCTCATTCCAGAATTAACATCGCCATTTCGACATAGCTTGATCTCATATTAAATAGAAAGTCCCTCCTGGGGATGAATATCCCCGGACCTAATATCCCGGGCGTACACGTTCTGAGCCCGGGTTATTATGCCCTACCAGGCTGCCACCTGCGCAATCAACAGGTTTCCATTTTGATTCCGACCGTTCCGCCGATCCGTCCGAAAGAAAACATGACCAACGCCTTTGTAACCTTGGAATGCATTACAACTCTCCCCCAATCTGGCCGACTTTCCTTCAGCATATTTGATCGGCCAAGGTCTCTACCTTTCAAGCGGCCGCATTCTCGCCCGCGCTTGATCCTGAGTTCAGTCGCGGTAATGAAAGAACACAGCTACTGGGCAAGAAAGCCAAGTCTGGCGATAATTGCGCGTTCGGTGATTCGAGCAGAACCGCTATCTGGTTTCTTGTATGCTCTGATAAAGAGAGCGAATATGTTTCTTTGTTTGATGATCGTGACTGTTGAGAGACCTCAGGCTCAGAGGGAGAGGTAGGTTCATTAACGAATGGCATTTTGGTAGGTTTGCAGAATTGATCGGCGATGGTGTTCCACTTTGAGTGATTTGGGCGAATGCACCGCATTGATGGCCGTTGTACTGTATTTATATCGTCTCCCACGGGGCGTTGGGTGAAGCTCCGCAGTCTATGATCCAAAACGTTGCAGGCCGGACCATTCGGCAGTGCTACTGACCGCCCTACGTAATGAAATACAGGGTCCAAGAGACATCCTGTTTTAAATCCCGTCGCGAGTCTCTCTCGTGTTCCTTTTCTTGCTGCTGATTTCTCTTCTCTTTCTGCTTTAACTAACCCGGTTAGACCCATAAAGCAATCATCCTTAGTTGTCCAATAACCGTGGCGCAGCGGACTTGAGCTCAGACAGGACTCTAAGCGAGGCCTTGATTTACAGTGGGTTATCTAGCCCCCAGGCCAGCTGATGCTCTGGGACCGCTGTCACGGCATCTGGAGACCTGCACGGAATCATCACCCCCAACCGTCGCAGATGTTCATTCATACCAACAGCCGTTCTTCGTATGCTTCTTGTCTACCAATCTCAACATGAAACTTGATCAGTTTGTGAAGTGAGGATAAACACTGTACGCAATAAAATTTGCATTAGCATGTGACTGTTGGTTGCAACCTATAGCCTTTTGACACATGAAGCCCCCAAATGCTCTTCGGGAAGGGTCCGCAACCCGTAGTAAAACGCAGGGTTCAATATGCATCTCTAGCACGGGACAGCCCACGCTACGTCATGCGCTTCTAGAACGCTGGTCCAGTACGAACCATCACTTTCTGGAGGTAGTTTTAAGGGTTTCTCTGGTCCCCACGCATGAGCCATATTATCTATACCTGCGAATACAATACCTTTGCTCATTCTTTCTACTAAGTATTCTACTTGTATGAAATTGCGCACTGGACCATGAACCAGACCAAACCAACCGCCGATATGGATACAGATAAGAACAAGCGCCTCTTGAATCGATATGGTATTCTTCCAAAGCGAGGCAACCTTCTCAATCACCAATTAGAGGTTCGCGTGACCCATTTTGTCCTTGACGCCAAGCTAATAGGGTGAAAGGGAAGAAAATATTTCGACTCGGGAGACTTTGCTCTTAACCAAGCTCATCGGTCATCTAACATTGGCAACGTCACAACAGGTCGCGAACATCCAATCCGTCAAGATATATCAGAACCTTCTAGTTCCGTCCCGAGCTCAAGCAACATTGATGACAACGCAACCCAACAGTCATCAACAAGACGAAGAAGCCCGGAGACAAAGTTTCGCGCTCAAACTCATCTTCACCAAGAGGTAGAAAGGCCTCCCGAGACTGAACATCAGGGGGCAGAAGAGGGAAACAACGGGTAGGTTATGTTGATATGGTATGCGTTCAGAAAACCTGACTCAGTCTGTGAGTTTATGAGGTCTTCTCGTGCAGATAGAAAATGGATATTCATGCGCCTATTGGAACCTATATCACTATGGCTGTCTATGTAATTTTAGCTAAACAAGGCTCTCTTCCAATGTCGACGTCAAACTTCGCTCTCCTCTCGAGACTTGATCTGGATTGTGATTGTCCAGGTACCATCAATAGAAGCGTAATTGGTTTAGTGGTAAAATTCTCCGTTGCCATTCGAGCAGCGTCGGGGAGCCCAGGGTTCGATTCCCTGATTACGCATTGATAGAGCCGAATCTCAACCTTTCTTTTTGCGGTTGTATTTATCGATATTCCTGTGAGTGTTTTGCCATGTTCCAGCCGGCGGTGGAGGTAGCGTTGAGGTTCAACTGAAGTTCAAGAGGGAGGTCAAACCTTTGCTTGGTCACGAGGCAAGGCAAGCGCCGATGGACTGTTTCCATTTCTGGTAAGTGGTACCACTTCTATGGCAGAGCATTTGCATATAGTTAAGGTGGGGGGTAAAGCCATTCAAAGACTGTTATTAATTATAGCCAGAGTGTTGTACTTGTTTATTTGTCTCTTTCCTTTCTCTGCTCACTGCTGTGAGATGTCTACTTTGCTCCACCAAAACTCAGATTGCTTACGAGCCCAATCATCATCCGTAAACACAGCAGTCTTGCCGGCATCCCCTCCTATCAGCTCCTCATTGCCTTCACCGAATCTCAATACCTTGGGACTCTTGGGATCATATGCCTCCCATTTGGGTCTCTGGGGGTACTCTCCAGGTACAGCATTGGGATCACCTCTTGTGATGAAGCTGGTAACGTAATGGTTCAATGTCTTGGCAAGGTCTTTTTGTGTTTCAGAGACAGCGACGACCTTGGGATCACAGACTTCGTAACGCATGTTATCGGCGTGCTGGGCACCGTTATTGACTGTACTAACGGCGGCCCAGTGGTAGAGGTAGACGGGCACTGATGGGGAGGCGAGCTCGGCTGTCTGACGCGCGGGGGCGACATAGGCATAGTGTGCATATGCAGCCTCAATGCGTTTATACTGTGGGCCCATATCCTTGCGTGTCTCCTTGTACTCGGAATCTTCGAAATTGGCTGGATCTCGGTAGAGCTCCTCAATGGTGTCCAAATCCTCAGAGGTAAGTAGTGGCAGCAACTCAGCCCAGAAATGTCGGAACTGAGAAGATTCTGACATTTGCTTGTTAACATAAAGCGAACCCTCGTTCGTTGTAAAGCCAGTCATTATGGGCACCTTATGCCACTTGCCTGACTTCCATGTCTCGAGAGGTGGTCGAGCGATGACTTCACCGTCAATGACAGGTTGGAAAGCCCAGCGGAGGGAGGGATTGTACTTGTCAAATGTGGCTGTTTGCGCATCTGTGATGACCTTCTCTGGTTGTTGGCGCAGATAAGGAAAGATCTCATTCTCTGGGAGATCGTCGGGGACTCCAACCGCGTGGAGGAAGTCCTTGAACTGGGCTTCATGGATCGGCGCGTTGTAAGGTCTCACAGCTCGTGATGTAGGAGCTCCAGACTCAATAATGGCTTTATGGAAGAGAGGTGCAACGCCCTCCTTGTAGTGCATGATATGATGACCGATCTGCTTGAGGTTAGCTGACTGTATGCCCGATTTGTCCATGGAACTTACAGAATGAGCACCTGCAGACAGTCCAAACAATGTGACATCACTAGGGTCGCCACCGAAGGCTGCGATGTTTTCTTGCACCCACTCCATCATAAGAATCTGATCCTTGAGTCCAAGGTTAAGAACACCCTCCTTAGCACTCAGACTCGAAGGCAAAAATCCCAAAGCTCCAATTCGATACTGAAACGTCACAGCAACAAAAGCTTCGGGTGCATTCGCCACCATCGACGCTGTCTTGTGCATATGCGCCGAGCCTCTATTGAACGCGCCACCATGGATATACAGAGCAACAGGCAACTTCTCATGTTTATCGGCTGACTTGCGAAAGATATTCGCTGTCAAACAATCCTCACTCTGCTCAAGCGTTGGTCCTACCAACAAGCCCTTGCCGGGAGCTGCAGGGCCATATTCAGATGCATCGATGACTTTGTCAGGTGAAGCTGGTACTTTGACGGGGAGACGGAAACGGAGATCGCCTGTTGGGGGTAGAGCGTAGGGAACGCCCATCCAACCATCTACGGGTTGGGGTAGGCTCTCGCTCAGCTTGACGCCGACAAGCTTGCCCTGGGGCAGAGAGATGGTTGGAGTGTCTGGAGAAATTTGGCTACCCATTTTGACTTAATTTGCTATTATCACAAATGAGGAATCGTGAGAGTATGATGGTTAAATACAGTCAAGACTCGACACTGACGGAACTCCACGTTGGAGTAGCGCCATCCTATGAGGGGCATCTCTTCGGCGCCCAAAAACCGCTCCGCTCTCCACTGCTCAGTTTCGACAATGGCTTCAACAGCAGAATCACCGGAGATAAGTGCCATCTGCGCCCTATCTTTCCAATCTGAGAAATAAAACACGCGAATCTCCCTTTTCAGATCGGGGAACTTTCCTGCCCCGCGATTTCGCCTGTTGAATATGGACCCGATCGTGGCCGGTGTTAGATCTGAGGACCGAGCATCGGAGGTTGATAGCGGCCAACTGGAACTAGGCCTAAACCCCGCAAACTTGGGTGCTTTTAGTGAGGTTGTCATTGGTGAGAATGCTGTTTGCGCTGTCTTGACTCAGGAACTGCAGCTTCGTTGGGATGGGATCTGCATGATAGACTGATAGGGTTAATTCGCTTGGTTGATACGAGAATCATGTACCCCGGACCATTGTCTATGGATTGTTTGACTGAGGGGAAGGTTATATGGGTCTTTGATCTCCCATCATCGTGAATCTTAAAGCTGTCACCGGGGAGCGCTTCTGAGATTGATTCAAGGGTGCTGAGTGCCACTGGTCTAAAGATCCTCTAACTTGTCCTAAATTCACCTAATTATTTCCATCGCTTAGGATAAAGACCCTAAAACTCTTGCCTTCCCTAGCGATGTCACCAACAACAACCGGGCCGTTGCGCGACGACAAGAAGCTCGCCGAAGAAGAGCAAATCGCCATGAAAAAGCTCGACTCAATCACACCAGGCGAAGTCGTCGAGCTTGACGCTACAGAAACATTTCTCCGTCAACACAACTTCACAAATGAGTACATCGGCGAATTGTTGACGGATACGGAGCTCAATAAGAAGCTCATCCGAAAGGTCGACATGATCCTCCTCCCCATGTTAATGGGCACATACATGCTTCAGTACATCGATAAGAATGCATTGAGTTATGCAGCAGTTTTCGACCTCTTTACAGACACCGGAATCTCATCAGATCAGTATTCCTGGTTTGCCTCGATTTTCTATTTCGCTTATATGGCTGCAGAGTACCCTTGGCTGTTTCTCGCGCAGAAAACGCGAATGGCCAAGGTAGTCAGTGGCTGTGTAATTGCATGGGGAAGCGTTTTGTTATTGACCGCTGCGGGAAATAACTTTGGTTCTTTAGCGACGTGCAGATTCTTCCTTGGCGTCTTTGAAGCGCCCATCACCACTTGCTTCATGATGATCGTTTCTATGTGGTATACGCGTGAGCAGCAGCCATTCAGAGCTGGTATCTTCTATTGCTGTAATGGCGTTGGGGCTATGGTACGTTCATTTTCCCTCTTGTTCTGACCTGCTGACGTTGAAAAGCTTGGCGGAATTCTTACCTATGGCATTGGCCAAATCAAGAACTTTCCCGTCTGGAAGGCTGTTTTCATGACATGCGGAGGCATGACAGTTGTCTGGGGCTTCGTCCTACTCTTCTTCCTCCCCGACAGTATCATGTCAGCCCGCCACTTCACCCTCGAAGAACGAGCCTTACTCATCGGCCGTGGTCGTCTCGCTCGAACTGGTGTCTTAAACAAGACCATCAAGTGGAACCAAATTCGGGAGGCTTTTATCGATCCTCAAGTCTGGCTTCTTGTCTTGTTCATGCTCCTCAACGAAACCATCAACGGAGGCATTGCCAACTTCGGCAAGCTCATCATCAAGGGCGTTGTCAAGGACCCCCTTGAGACAGTCGCTCTTGGTATCGCTATGGGCGCATTCCAAGTCATGTATATTCTATCAGGCACCTTCCTGGCTTCGCGCATCAAGAACTGCCGAACCATTATTATGGCTGTCTATCTTATCCCTACCATGATTGGAGTCTGCCTGCTCTGGAAGCTTGATCGTGAGCATCACAAGATCGGTGTACTTTTCGGTTATTATATTATCGGTGCTTTTGTCTGCTCTCTGGTCCTTGCGATGCAAATGCCCGCTAGTAACCTCGGTGGCTACACCAAGCGTATCACTGCCTCAGCAATGGTCTTCATTGCCTATTGTGTTGGCAATGTCATCGGCCCTCATGCTTTCTTGGGCTCTGAGGCGCCGTTGTATCCATCCGGATGCA
Source organism: Fusarium nygamai (assembly GCA_001262555.1). Lineage (NCBI taxonomy): Eukaryota > Fungi > Ascomycota > Sordariomycetes > Hypocreales > Nectriaceae > Fusarium > Fusarium nygamai. The sequence continues at coordinate 445,721 of LBNR01000014.1, read as the reverse complement.
TTACGATTCTCAGCTGCTCGGTGGCTCAGATGGTCGTCGCAATTATGCTTCGAGTACTCTTGTCCAGGCGAAATGCACAAAGAGACGCAGCCGCTGCAGCTGTCGGGATGAATAACGAGGATCCCTCTGAAGTGGATGGAGCTGACTTGACAGATTTTGAGGTGAGTTTCAGTTCAAACTGCGTTGTGACGAGGCACTAACACTTTACACTTGCAGAACCCTCATTTCCGCTACGTGCTCTAAACTCCTGGCTGGAATCTCGACTGTATAAGCAGACGGAAACTGGTCTAAAGACCCCCTAAGATACACTAAACTTACCTAAATATATTCATCCTTTAGGATAATGGTCCTAAGTTTTCATCCCTTCCCTCGGCAGCATCGTCAGTATGCTTTCCCATGATCCGATCCAAAAGTCTATCTCTTACTCAAAATTATGTTCATCTCTAGTATTACAGTGTTATTACATGTTCCTCTCTCAAGTCCTAGTGCACTACCGTGACAACGGTCTGGGCCACGGAAACATAACTTCGTAAGTCGGAGCACCGACAAAGAAGCATAAACCAAGAACCCACTCTTTAGTATACAAGCGCAATGGTCCGTTGTGTTCATCATCTGAAAGGCGAACCCCAAGAGACACGTGGTGGTCGAGATCGTTCGCAAGATACTCCTCATCTGGCTGATCTTCTGACCAGAGCGACGTGAAGACATGTGTGAGATCATCCTCTTGCTGGCTGAAAAGCTCTTCAGATGCATCATATTTCCGGCTCCGGATGAATATCGCTCGTGCTGTTGTAGCCTCTCCAGATGGGTCGCATAGATAGCCCAGTGTTAAAGGTTGATCTGCGTCCATGGCTCTGACGACCTCCTTGGCCATGAGTCTTCGATACCGCATGCTGAAAGACTCTTCATCTACAACAAAGGCATCTTCCTCCAGAAAGTCCTTCACATCATCCACTATCTCTGCGTCCTTACGTCCTTTCTTTGCTTTGACAAGTTCGACTAGCTGTCTCAGCCGGGTGCGCTCATAATCCGATAGTTGCTGTTCACCTTTCTGAACTGGCTGTGATAAGCGTGGCGATGACCGCGGCGCTCGAAGAGTATCGTCCAGCTTCCAGAGATGACCTCTTGTGGCTATGCCAGTTTTGGTGAAGTTGACAAAAACGAAGCGACAGCTCTTGTTGAAAGTCAACCTTTTAGCACCCTCCGGGGCTCGGAAATCGTCGAAGAAAAGATTGTTGATCTGTTCAACCATCGGCTCATGTTCTGATAAAGGCGGTTCATCATTCTTGAGTATCTCGCCATTTACGAGACGAAGGGCCAGGATCGCGAGGTCTAGGTTTACACCGCTGTCTTGAAGTCGCGTACTGTTGAGACGTGTCGCATACTGGCAGCAGTTGGCGATGATGGCCAGACAGTCCCACGGCTCTGTGACGCCTCGTTTTCGAACATCGAGACAATTGTCCCTGACATGGAGCTTGAAGGTGACAGCAATATGGTGTACTTGCCAGCCGTCGCCAGTATGTGATCAATCATTTCGTCATCCTCACCCGTCACAAAGTTATGTCGTTGAAAGCCAAGACAAAATTTCGTAGCGCTCTCTGAAAACCTAGCAGACTGGACACTCAACTCGCCAGGCACTACACCAAACATGGGTTTCTTACCGCTGAGTATCGACCGTTTTGTGTCTTCGAAATCGGCGCTGTGATGGATCAGGAGCGTCATCTTGAGACCAGCTCTGTAGTTCTCCTGGAACGTCCAGGCTCTTGTCCACCATTTATCGCGAGTGATTTCGTATATCAAGCGTAGCATTTTATGCGCTTGGTTATACTCTGCACCTTTGGATAGTGCAAATCCGCCCTCGTGGTACTTGACAAGGGCACCTTTGAGTATCGAAGAGAGGGTCCTCATCTCATCCTCGTTTTGGATCGGGCGGCCGAGTAGCGCGACAGGGTGATCACTCAGCGAATAAACACGGTCCATTGCATCGAGAGCATGTCTCTTTTGTCGGCACTCGGTATGTGTGCATGCTGACTGCTTGCATTTCTTCTGCGGGATACTATGCCGATCAATCCACAGAAGCGGCACGTCATGGCACTGCATGTACTTGGTGATCCTTTCAAGCACCGAATTTCGTACTGAGGAGCGCCAAGCTTCTTGCCCATCCCTTGTCTCGATTTTGTGCCCCTGGCTTCTGGAATTCTGCGTCTCATGCTCGGAAGCGTCCCAGGTGTACGAAAGCGCAACGAAATTGCTGTCTGTAAATCCGTTGACGGTTTTTCTGAACCAATACGGTGTCTCGAACTTTTCATTCTCATCTTCAGTAAGCTTTCTCTTCTTGGATTGTCGTCGGCCGAGACATTCGAGATTCTCGACGATCCATATCATCTTTTGCTGTGGGATTCTGCATTTTTGTATCTGGAGGAGTGACGAAATTATGCTGGGTTCGTCTTCTGGTTGGTGACTGCCCCGAAGGACACGTTTTGTGGCCATTCTTTGGGCCGCTGGAAGGACATTTCGGGTTTAGGGGATGCAGTCCATTGGACATGGATGAGATTTCTGGTGTCAAGGATGACGACGTCAGCGCCGCTAGCTCACGAGACGCGTCGTCGGCTGCCAATCACAATTCTCTTTCGATGGATGTGGGTCAATGATCAGCTGTATCCCTACTCCGTACAGTAGATGAAATGACTTAGGGTAAGGTATCTGAGGTTATTTTAGGATCTTGGACTGCTCCTTGACAATTTTATTCTCTCATTCCGATACATAATCTCAAGTCTTTAGGCGTCTAAGGGCTAACACTATCGCACATTCTCTTATATTAATATTCTACAGACTCGTAACCAGCGATAACTGAGTTGTGCGCTGATTTCGGATCAATCGTTTGCAGATAGTGAATATCTTGAATGTTAGGCATTCTGCACTCGAGGTGCGTGCAAAACCAATCGTTTATTCGACCCTCAAACATCCTCTACCCAGCTTCCCGGCATTGGCATGTGCTGTTTTTGCCTATGAAGCCCGATCTTCCTCTCCTTGCGCTTTTGCCTTCTGTCAAATCGGCTCTGGGCTAATTTTAATTCCTGATCAACCCATTCCGCCTCCTCCGCACTATAGTCGTTGTAATAATCAAGAGGAAGCCAAAAAGGCCATCTTTTTTGATGTCTGTCAGATCCGCCCGGAGCCCCCAAGGTCTGATGTTGCTTCCAAGCTTGATGCTGTGCAATACAAGTTTGCATCGAGCTTGCTGGGTACAATGTGAGTGGCGTCGCAAAGTGTTCGTGTTCCGTCAACAGTTCCTTAATGGGGCATTCATCCTGGATTGAAAAGGTCCAGAATGGAAACTGTCTGCCTCTCGACTCTATGATGGACAGGACGCGTGTGTAGTTCGAGGAACTACCTTTCCTGTTAATCCAATATGGCGTATCGCGCCACGTCGCGAAACAGCACTCCGTCTCGACCATGAGGTATTCCTTGATGTTGACGCCAGCTTCCTCCAAAATTTCTATCCATCGATGCACATTTTCCAAGATCTCGTCAGTGTCCCAGTGGTAAAACAGGATATCTTTCAAGGCACTAAAGTCAGTGTCGGCTCGAAGCTGTTGAGGGATGTCCAGCCCTCTGGAGACACAGTCTGCAATAAGGCCTGCCCATCCCTCGATGTTCACTGTTGAATCGTGCCTGAACTGTTTCATAGCGTATCTCCAGACCGCAGTGTTGAAAGCTGCCATGTTACCTGAGAAATGAGGCTTGCATGCTTCTACGCATATCTGTGCATTGTAGGGATCTTCAATACCTCGCAGGATCATGTGAAATTCGGATGGCAAAATGGACTCTCGGCATATCTTGATGTATTCTAGAACGCATCTAGGACCGTCTTCGCCGCTAAAAGCGTACAAAAATCTTGCACTGCCAATATGGTTTCTAGAATGTTAGCATATCCGTTCGTATCTGTCTATAGCTAAACCGTACCTGCTGGATGGATCAAACGTTTGCGTTGCGAGAAATCTTAGAATCGACATGGATTTTGTCAAGGCCGCCAGCTGCTGTCTCATTAGAGCGATAAACAAACGGTTCTTACAGACTTACGCCGAGAAGAGAAATTTCATTATCAGGGTTATATTCATTCCAGGCAATGACTGTTGCAGGTGCCAGAATGCCTTGAGTAAAATATGTCTTGATTTGACCCAAGTTATCATCCATAAAAGCGCATTCGATTTTCTCGCCAATCTGGCGCTGGTCTTGATTTGGGTAAATAACTCGTGGTATCTGTAGAGTGATACAGAATGGGGAGAGACTACCACGCCGTAGCGATACTTTCACGTATAAACTCAGCAATGAAGAGCCTATCGTGAAGGTAGAATCATCCTGAATCCTTGATGAGCTTGTGTCGAATGAGACTTCTTCCTTGGTAGTTTTTCTTGTCCATTGTACAAATGCCTTTGTGTTCCAGGCCTGTCCCCATGTATCGACGACAGTTTCTGAGCTTCTTCGACGCGCGTGGTGATTGTCCTCGAGATTTTTGACACTTGGCCCCTTTCGTAGATCTGTAGTTGTTAAAGTTGAAGTAGCTGTGATTTGCCAAGGGCCCCGGACAGCCTTGTGAGACGTCATAGTCACAGCCCTGAAGGATTAGAAGGAAGTTTGCAGGTTGCAGGCTGGGTGTACTGTACAGAATATTTGCCGTCATATGCAGCTGAAGTGAGGAAAGGCAATGGTCCAGTCCATTCGTAGCGAGGCGAATCTGATCTCTATAGCGCAGAAATAGGGCTCCAACAGTCTTTAAGGGATTGCGGGTATTCTTCTGCATCTTTGAGATTGTGTCGAGAATGCTATGGATATCGGAGACTTTCGATAGGCATTGCTGAATAATACGACTCAGCTTATTGAGCAAATTGACTTCCAGCGTGGTGAACCTTTGGATTCCATCGCAAAGAATGATTTCCAAGAAGCAACAAATGGTCTCAATATCATCAAGCTTGTCGGCGAGACTTTCGAGCTCTTTCGCCGCTGATTGTAGGCTGCGATGTATTCCTTGGAGGCCTTTGCTGTCTGCACTAGCTGCATTGCTAGTGACACAATTCCGAAGCTTAGAGAGGCAGGGTCCATAGTGTGTAAGGAGTGTTGACGGTGAAGACTGGAATATGAGGATGAGACGCGAGTCTTTTGATGTTGGCGTTGAGGGAAATTGGGCTGCGCAGAATGCCTTGGAGGGGCTGTGCAGAACATTGCGATCTCATTCGATGGATGTTTTCTCATCGCCAACTTGTCTTGAATTGTGATTCGTCTACTCTCGCAGCCTGCATAAGGAGGGGTACAGTTTATGGGCAAACCACCTGATCCCGGAGTCTCATCAAAACAACAATCATTTATATCAATCTGAGAAGTCAGAGCTGACCGTGCACAAAATATCCATCCTACAAAGCCTCTTTCATTCCACCCATGCTCCAGGCATTGGGCTTCCTGCATTTCCTTTGGCCGTCAGCTTGTAATGCTTACGCTGCCATTTTCGTTGAAAGCGACGGTTCCTCAAATCAGATACCCGATCGACCCAAGCTTGATTTTGAATCCTCTGTGCCAACTCATCCTCATTCTCACTACTGTAATCTTCCAGAACCCATTTATCGATAGATGGCGCGAATGGCCAGGAGCTCATCGCTGGATCTGATGCAGCAAGATTTACTCCACTATTCCAACGCCGAAACCGATCCATGCAGCAACCCCAGTCGCCCGATAGCAGTGTTTTATCCTTAACATGCAAGGTTGGGAACTCATCCAACAGTTCTCGTATCGGGCATGAGTTGCCGGCACATTTTGTCCAGTAAGGAATCATTCGCCCATTGGGGTGTCCCATAGCAAGCACACGTCGTATACTCGAACATTCAAGATCAACACCGCCCCAAACCTTTGTCTCAACCCAGTTGTGAAAACAACTTCTTGTCGCAACTTTCAAATATCTTGACAGATCGACCTGAGATTGTTCCAACATATCGATCCAGCGGCACACGCAACACCACGCATCGTTAGGGTTATCAGATTGTGAGAGAATCGCCTCTATATTTCCAGTGAACATGCCAAAGTCGGCGTGTGAAAATAGGTCGTACCCTCTCATAATGGCGTCTGTAAGTAGAGATGCCCAACGATGTAGCTCTGTATTAGTGATCGCCATAACAGAGGAGCTTCGAAAATAATGGCTTATCTTGCGAATGACTATAGCGTCAAAACGCCAGTCATAAGTAAAGTTCTGGTGACAAGCTTGAACGCAAGCCTTTAGAGGAACAGGGTGCATAATGCACATCAATATTGTCTCAAACTCCGATGGAGTCATTAGTCTTTCACGTATATGGATGTACTCAATGATGCATGAAAGGGCGTCGTATGAGCTGGGAATCCTTAAGTGAAAGGAACAACGAGGCAAATGGCTCCTGGGACTTTTAGTACCTAATGTGAGATTGAAGGCTTCTATCGAACACACCTTGCCTCAATTTGAGTCATCAAGGGTCTGAGAAACTTGAGAATATTGGGACACTGAAATGCCATAGCAAGCTCAGCCAACATTAGTCGACCCGTGACACGCATAGGGTAAAGAACTTACACCCAACAAAGATCCCTCGTTATCAGGATCGTATTGAGTATATGTGATAACTGTAGCGGGCGTGAGGAGACTCTGGCTGAGGAGTTCTCGAATCGTTTGCAGATCGTCTGATTCAAAGGCCTTCCGGACACTTATACCAAGACCATTGCCGCAGTTGGAGATCCTGAGCACCCTCGGAATTTGGAAGCGAACAGAAAGAGGTGCCAGAGGTCCTCTCATTAAACATATTTGTATGTATACGCTCAGGAATGATGAACCAAAGGTGAAAGTTGAGCTTTCCTGTACTTGTGCCGAAACTGGAGCATCAATACCAGGAACTGTTCTTAACTTCTGTGTCTTTTGGAGAAACACAAGACTTGAGTATTGACGCCTCCAAATCTCTGCCCCGTCTTCCGAAGGATTTTGCATAGGCTGCATATAGTAATTCGATGCAACGGACTCTTGCTTTGGTTGGAAGCGACCTGTGTTCTGTATGGGCTGAATGATAGAGACTCTAGGGAGCGACAAATTCGGCGATTGGACGGGTTCGAGGCTCATGGCACTGGATTATTAAGGTAGCCATACTGGCTATTGCGGAAGCATACTTACGCTGAGAACGCCGACAAAGATAAGGTAAGAAAGCTGACTAAATTGTCCAGACTATCGACACAAGAGGCAAGCTGACGTCTGTAATTGAGAAGTATGTATCCCGTGCTTTTAAAAGGATTGCGAGTCTTGTTGAGCTTTTGAGAGATCTTTGTGAGTTCCTGGAAGACATGGGATACTTCAACATAGCACTCTTTAATGGTGCATTGGAGGTTGTCGAACATGACAGACTGCCCAATTGTGAAGGACGAACCACTAGCCTCCGATATAGCTATGTTCAGAAGTTTGCAGACAGCCTCAAGCTTATCAAGCTTGCGACAAAGATGGTCCAGTTCTTTTGTAGCTGATCTGTAGTCGTTGACTAGCTCCTTGGTAGTAGTTATCGTTTTGACTAGCTGCATAGAAAGGGGAACAATCCCTATGGCCAATGAAATCGGCTCCATGGTGAGTAATTCGGCGTTTCTGAAATTGAGGTCGAGGTCGAGGTCGAGGTTAAGGTCGAGGGAAATGAAAATTCTACTGAGGGGTTATAGCCAGCAATGTATGTATGACAGGTTTCAGACTGCGATGAAAACAATGTACAAGGCGGGGGAAAGTACTCGATTTGAGATGGTGATTCATCCAGTATATGCAGCTTACCGAGAAATGAATTGACTGGACCTGTGTATCGTCAGGAAGCGAGGGGCTGCAGTAACCCTCAACTAATGATCGGCAAAATAATGGTCTGCAAATTTAGAACAGTGTAATGAAGACATGAAAGTTTAGTCAAGCAGCGAAGGGATGCTACGTGGGCAAGCCCAGACTCCATATGGTCAAAGGTCATAAATATACAACGAAAACAATTTCGATTATGTTCATAATGCCCTTCCAACGATGACCTTCCCAGGTTCTTCAGGTAGACGACCCCATAGCTCATCAGTGCTTTGGTTGTTCCCAGGATAAGCAGACAAACTCTCCACGTCAACCTCTCCCAAAACATGTGTGCTATCATTCGTCGGAGCCGCGGGTATCGGATTGGTAGCCGCAATAGTTGTGTTGGTCCGGGAATCCCCAGCATGGATAAAATATCTGGTACTCGACGTAGTTCCTTTAGTATTCCCCTTATGCATAGACGACAATGGCACGAGAGTACTCTGATTCTCGGTATTTTTTGTCGGACGTGATCGAGTTCCGCTGCGATTGCGAACGAACTCAATGAGCTCACTAAGAACAGCAAATTCCAGCTTGAGTTTGATCGAGTAGGTGACCAGCTTGATACCTTGCTCCTAGACATAAAGGTCATAGAATTCAATGGCCAGAAGAGCGATGTCCATTAGAATGATGACGAAGTTGATCGTGAAAAGCTTGTACAGCATGCTTTTTGTGTTGCCGAAAGCTGTCTTGAAGATTTCCATTGACTTCCAAATGTACAGACCAGAGATGATAAGTTCCTGCAGATAGAATATGGACAGGGAAATCTTTTCCATGATGTTGAAGATATTGTTAAAGCCCTTTCTATTATCACTTGGACTATACTCTGATCCGAAGAGCAGCACAGTCATTGTAGAATGCTAGGCCGTGGTCAGTTGGGGACCATGGTGCTCAAGAGTATGACTTACCTAAACGAGGCTATTGATGATGATCATGATGAGAACGGCTTGAAGAATCTTGATATCGGTGACAATCAGGTGAAGTCGTGAGTATAAAACAACAGTCTGGCCAGTAATGACAAGGACCCAGCTAACAATCTTAATAATCATGCTAATATAATTATATATAAAGTTAAAGTAGATAATAAGCTATCCTAGATAATATAAAATAATTCTAAATAATATTATAAAGATACTTTAAAAGTAAAGTTTTAATTATCTTTTAAAAGTAAAAAAGATAAAGGTAAGTAATTTAATTATTATTATAAGTAATTAGTAATAAAGCTAGATAGGCATAATAGTATTATATTAACTAAAGCTTAAGGAAATAAGATTCTAAAGTAAAAAGTTATTAAAATAGAATTAAGAAGGTTATAGAGTTATATATAAGGCTAGTTAGCCTTATCTTTAAGCTATTATTATAATTATCTTTCTTTTTTAAATAGCTATTTTTAGTTAAGTATTATTATAATAGAATTAAAGAGTTAATAATAGCTTTATATTTTATAAGTATCTTTTTATAGTTTCTTATAGTAATATTAAGTTATATAATAGTAAAATTTATATTATTATTATTCCTTTTATATAAATTATTAAACTTTTCCTTATAGCTTTATTAAAATACTTTTTAAATATATATATATAAAGACTTTAAATTATAAGGCCTATCTTTAATTTCTTAAGCTTTTATAAACTTTTATTTTTACTTTTACTATAGGTATTTAATCTTTTTTTTAATTTAATTCTTTTTTTAATTTTTTTATTTTTTAATTTTTTTTTAATTTTTTTTTAATTTTTTTTTTTTTTTTTTTTTTTTTTTTTTTTTTTTTTTTTTTTTTTTTTTTTTTTTTTTTTTTTTTTTTTTTTTTTTTTTTTTTTTTT